>JALPCE010000039.1:0-125429 GCA_026538705.1 Aureobasidium sp. GC_Fusr_1 | reverse complement strand
CATTAAGATGGAAAGACGACTAGGAGCTAAGCTCTAATGTTAAGTAAGAAGGTGGAAGATAGGATGGTTAATAAATAGAAAGGGAGTAGTTAAGACGCGTTAAAAAGGACGCGTAAGACTTCGCGTAAGCTGACGATGAACTGGCCAGTCGGAGCTCGCGATCTTATCTCCGAGATAAGATCTAGCCAATTAGAGAGCTCATTTAGGTTACTAATCAGAAAGGGCGTTATAGCAAGTTTTTCGCGTGGGATTGCTATGCCTAAGCATAGCACGCTCTAAGCTAAGGCTTACTATTATTAACTGTAGCAACACTAGCTATACTAAGTGGTGGAATGGTAGAATATTCCACTCAAATTGACGATTCTATTCCATGCCAACTAGGTGGAATATTCTACCTCAAATCAGTGGAATATTCCAACATTCTACTTATTCCATGCCATTTAACGTCCGCACTGGAAGAGACTCGAGGTGTAATGTTGAGAGTGCGACCCTGATCGTGCATAGGATCTGGCTAGGAGCCGCAGTTGATAACGATCTGAGTATCTCGACTGCACTGTGAGTTTCTGTGGATGACACTGAGGTCGTGCTTGATATCACGATGCATTACAGGGTGTATAAGGAATAAATGTGGTGTCCACAAACCGTGCAGATAAATCCGAATGTCTCGTGTCAGTTGTGAGTGTTTGCATGCTGTTGTGGGAATGCAGGATAGAGTGTACATGTCACAGAATGTCTGATAGGATGAACAAGATGCTGGTTCCTTCTTCACTAGGTAGATCTTAACGACAAGATTGGAAAATATTTGCGCCACGCTACTGTTGATAGATGTCAGCAGGAAACAGAGGGTAATAATAATTGTACAGAGTAGATATATGCCGCTTTGATGGATAATTTACAGATGAAAAGATGGACGGCGAAATGACAGCGCCCGCTCTACTTCAAGGGCTTGATACCCTTGTGGATGGCAGCGATACCGTTAGTCAAGTCTTCCCAACCTTGACCATTCTCACCACCGGGGACGGCGAAACCGGCCTCCTTGATCATATCCCTCCACTCAGTCTGGCTGGGGAATCTCTCGATACTCTCAACAAGATATTGGTAGCTGTCTCTATCTCCAGCGACGACCTGACCGATCAAAGGAATGGCGGCGAAACTCCAGCGCTTGTAGACGAAATCGAAAACGGGGTTGTTGACCTTGCTGAACTCGAGACAGGCAAAGACACCACCAGGCTTCAGGACGCGGAATGCCTCCTTCAGGGCAATGTCCTTGTGTGTGAAGTTGCGGATACCGAATGAGACGGTGTACAGATCCATACTGTTGTCGGGAATCATGTGCAAGTTCTCGGCATTGGCTTCTACGAAGTCCAGTCTTCCGGTGCCGTTGTAGTGGGAAAGGGCAGCACGCTTACGACCTTCGGCAAGCATATCGGGGTTGATGTCTGAGATTGTGACGTGTGTATTTGGGTCGTGGTTTATGTTTGTCGCGTGGTCGAGGATGCGGAAAGCAATGTCGCCGGTTCCGCCTGCGATGTCCAAGACCTTCCAGCCAGTCTGTGGTGCGCCAGGAGTATGACTGCCTGGGTTGATGCTACGGACAAAGTGGTCTTTCCAGAGGCGGTGGATACCGAGAGACATGAAGTCGTTCATTGTGTCGTACGAGGAGGCAACGGAGCTGAAGACGGCGCCGACTGTCGCGTGAAGCCATTAGCTACTGATCCTAGTATATCCATGGCACTGAAGTGCATAGAGATGTGCTCTTACCCTTGGACTCCTTCAATGACTCGGCAATGCTCTCGAAACCGAAATGCGTCGTCTTCTCATCATTGCGTTTTTGCTCGGCGAGGTATGCCGAAGAAGAGAAGGCGCGGACAGGCAAAGGTGTGACAGTGCGAGTGGAAAGCCGTAACCGCTTTGCGGCGCGAGGGACGAATGAAGACATGGCGATGTTGATTGTACTTGCCTCCTCCAGCAACCATGAACTTTGGCGAAACAAACGCTCACGCCGCTGCGCCAAGCATGTATCTCGAAGATCGGAGATTAGATCCGGCGGGTAGATCCTCTGCTTAGCGTAGGGCGTACCCTAGACGGAGCCTGCGACTGGAGGGCGCTACCGAGGACCCTAATGTGCGGAGGGGTACCCATCATTGTACTTTTGCGTCCCCTGTCTCTTGAGGACATGTTCCTGGTTGCAGATTCACAACATGAGTGTCCTCAAATCTACGTTGCCAGTGGCTTTTCGCCCATCAAGATGCTCCTTCCGGAATGTAACCAAAAGATGGAATTCAGTGTCACAACGGCCAGGCTCAGATCGGTATATTATCACCCATTCTTGTTGTCGATGACCCACTGAGAAATCACCAGAGTACGCTTTCCTGGTGCCATTGACAGCAAATTTACAACAAACCTTGATTTTACAAGGCCAGCAAACAAGAAAGCTATGCCGACTTATCGTATTCTGGACCAAGACGGCGTTATTGTCGACAAGTCAAGGGAACCCTCGGACATCTCAGACGACCATCTTATCAAGATGTATAAAGACATGCTGAGCGTGAGCAGTAAGAACTGACCAACTTTGACCGTAAAAAAACCAGGACTGATCAGATCAACAGTCATGGATGTAATCATGTTCGATGCTCAAAGACAAGGCCGAGTCAGCTTCTACATGGTCTCAGCAGGTGAAGAAGGCATAGCAGTCGGCTCTGCCTCCGCATTAGACCCCAGTGATCCCATATTTGCTCAATACCGTGAGCAAGGAATCTTCAAGTACCGAGGCTTTACACCTGCAGACTTTATGAATCAACTCTATGCCAACAAGCACGACCCAGGTCTAGGTCGCAACATGCCAATCCACTACGGAAGCGAAAAGTACCATATTCACACCATCAGTTCACCTCTGGCCACTCAGATCCCTCAGGCTTCTGGTGCTGCCTATGCGGTCAAGATGCAAAACGCCATGAATCCAAAAGACACGCAACGCTGTGTGGCATGCTACTTTGGCGAAGGCGCAGCGAGCGAAGGTGACTTCCATGCCGCACTAAACATCGCGGCCACCAGAAAATGTCCTGTCATCTTCATCTGCAGAAACAATGGATACGCTATCTCAACGCCAACACTCGAACAATACCGCGGCGATGGCATTGCATCCAGAGGTGTAGGCTACGGCATCGACACCATCCGAGTCGACGGCAACGACATCTTAGCCGTCAGAGAAGTCACCAAAGAGGCTCGCAAGATGTGTCTCGAAGACGGCGGTAAACCCATCTTGATCGAAGCAATGAGTTACCGCGTCTCGCACCACAGTACATCAGATGACAGCTTCGCATATCGTGCCAAAGTCGAGGTGGAAGACTGGAAGCGCAGAGACAATCCCATCACTCGTCTGCGCAAGTGGATGGAAGGAAGAGGAATCTGGGACGAGGAAAAGGAGAAAGAAGCTCGTGCTGTGCTGAAGAAGGAGATCTTGGAGGCGTTCAAGCAAGCTGAGAAGGAGAAGAAGCCGGCTCTGAGGCATATGATGGAAGGTGTATACGAGGAATTGACCGAGGAGCAGAAGGAACAGATGGAGAAACTTAGGAGCATCATTGAGAAGTATCCTGACGAGTACGATGTCAGCGAATACGAAGGTGGACTCGATGGCCTGAAAAATTAGCTCGTGAAGGAGATACAAAAAAAACACTTGAAATGTATGAGTTTCTATCTACTCCATCAGATCTGCGACAGTGCCCAAAAACTCTCCGTGCACACCAGCCTTTTGCTGTTGTAACAGAGAATCGATGTCGAGACCGCTCGAAGTCAAGTACCTCTCACTAACACCAACATTGACCCTCGTGCTCAACATATCCCTCAGCTGGGCTCTGAGTGCACCAGTCTCAGCCTTGGTCAAGCCTCTTGCTTCTCTTTCCTTCTTGATTCTGCCAGCGCCTCTACCCCTCTTACCAGGTGCATTCTCAAACTCTTCAGAGTCATAGTCGACACCCAGATCTTCAGCCGCTTGCCTCAAGAAGTCATCTTCACTGTGCTTCTTCTCCTTTGCAATGGTAGTATCGGCAAGTTTCTTTGACAAGTTTGCTCTAGGCTTCAGTCTGCTGACGACACGACGATCAATGTCCAGACTGCGTATGAAGTAGCCGTTCTTTGCTGCATCGTTGGCTGGCTCGGCACCTGCAGCTGCGGAGCTGGCGTGGACCTTTGCAATTAACCTGCGCGTACCAGCCACTTCTTCAGGTCCACAGATCAAAATACTAGAGCCAGTCTCGCCGGCACGAGCAGTACGACCAGATCTGTGGACATAGTTGTCTGCGGCACGAGGCAGATGATAGTGGATGACCAAGTTGACGTTGGGGATATCGAGACCACGAGCAGCAACATCAGTAGCAAGAAGAATAGAGCCCTTGTGGTTGGTCTTGTTCTGGTTGTTTGAGGTAAAACGCTCAATGGCGCGAAGACGTGCCTTCTGTGCCATTTGCGAATGCAGAGCGTGAACTGGAAGTTGCAGGTTTTGCAAGAATGGTGTCAGACGACGCACGGCGGAGATAGAGTTGCAGAACACGATCGTTCTGGCGTTAGGGTGTAGCAGAAGAAGGGCATACAGATAAAGATCCTAGAAGAGTTGTTAGTTCTGTGGCGTTTGTACATGAGTAGATATAAGAACAAACCTTCTCTGTACCGCCGCACTCAACCATACCTTCCTTGAGGCCAGAAGCCATTTGACTGATCGGGTTGACGTCGACGAACTTGGGCTTCTCCTCGCGGAAGTTGAGTTTCTTGAGCAGATACTCCATACTCTCCTTCTTGTCCATCAGGCCAGCACCGGGCTTGGCCTTGCCTGCAAGTTTGTGCTGCAAGCCCTTGTGGAAGGTAGCAGAGAAAACGAGCGTTTGTCTCTCGACCTCCTCGACCACCTCAGGTGCCTCATCCTCATCCTCATGTTCCTCGGCCTTGAAATCGTCTTTGCGGTCGAGAACATTGATAATCTCCTCGAGCTCCTTGAAATGACCTTGACTGAGCAGTCTGTCGGCTTCGTCAATGACCAGGAATTGAATCTGCTTCAGCCACTTGAGCACACCATGACCACCACTGATGATCTCCCAAAGACGTCCAGGAGTACCGATAATAATGTCTGCGTTCTTGAGTTGTCTTTGCTGCTTTGCCATGGAAAGGCCGCCAGTGAGTGTTGCGATCCAGGGTGCCTTGTCGAGACCAGAGCATAGGGTTGCAAGATGTGTGGAAATTTGGTGAGCGAGTTCACGAGTGGGGGAGAGGATCAGAGCCAGAGCGGGTTTGCGAGCAGCCTCTTCCTCGCTATTGGCCTTCTTCTTATTGTTCCCGGCAATTTTCTGCATCTCCAGATAACGCTCCAGAATAGGAATACCAAAGGCTAATGTCTTTCCAGATCCGGTACTGGCCTTTCCGATGACATCGTGCCCTGCCAAAATCTCGGGGATAGCGGCTTTTTGGATTGCTGATGGCTGGTGGAACTTCATCTTCGACAGAGCCCCAAGAGTATCGTCCGAGAGGTTCAGAGGGCGCCATGCGGTAATATCAGCACCTTCGTCCTCTTCTTCGTCCAGAAGATTGGCAAATGCGGTGGATCCAACTTCCGCCTGGGTAGTAGCGTCCTTCTTCTCTGCCTTTGGCTTCTTCTCCTTCTTTTCCTTTTGATTCTTCTCTTTTTTCGTCTTCTGCTTCTTCTCCTTCAACTGCTGCTTCTGCAACTCTTTTTGCTTCTTCTTTCTGTCTTCCCAGGTTTCTCCCTCCTCAAGCTCAGGAGCAGATCTTGGAGTAACAGTTTCAATAACCATGGCACCGCCTTCTTCCTTATCGTCTTCCTCCTGATCATCATGTCCGAAGCCAGTGAACTCTTCACCATCGTCCTCTGACTCCTCCGGCGCGGCTCTCTTTTTTGTAGCCTTGTCGCTAATAGCCCGATAAGAAATAATGCCGTTATCGTCCTTGACAACATCCACATCATCAATCTCCTCAAGACCGTAGAAACCTTCGAAATCATCCAACCTATCGGGCATTTCGACATCGTTCCATGCCAGATCGTCCAGACGCACTTTTTCCGATTTTGGTGGCGCCGCGTTTGAAGATTTGCTTGTGGCTGTCTTCTGTCCAGCCTTGGGGCCATCCAGCTTTTGTCGCTTTCTAGCCTTCATTGCCGCGACCTTTGGAGGTAGAGCTCGCTTGCTTTCAGTTGCCGCCATGATTATTTTGTGTATGATGATGTTGATGCAAAGAGGATGGAAAATGTCAATGAACGCCAAGAGGTGGAAAAGTTCAAGGGTCCAGATTTACGGGAGAGCCTCGGCAGACTCTTTCTGAGCAACTTGGAAAGAGATACATTTTACCATCCGGAACATCGAATTACCATTGTGACCTGAACTGATCTGATTGAAAATGGGAAAGTCGTCCAAAGACAAGCGCGATGCTTACTATCGTCTCGCCAAAGAGCAAGGCTGGCGTGCCCGCAGTGCATTCAAGCTTCTACAACTGGATGAGGAATTCAATCTCTTCGAAGGTGTTACTCGCGTAGTCGACCTTTGCGCAGCACCTGGAAGTTGGAGTCAAGTTTTGTCTCGCGTTTTGATCAAGGGCGAAAAAATTGGACGAGCTGGCTGGGAGGACAAGCAAGCCAGAGAAAAGCTTGAGTCCCATGGCCAAACCACATCCTTCTCTGGACACAGGCATGAACTGGAAGCAAAACAGCAGCTTCAACCAAGAGAAAATGTCAAGATTGTGGCTATCGATCTGCAACCTATGTCACCCTTGGAGGGCATTGTGACCATGCGCGCTGACATTACACACCCTTCGACCATCCCGTTATTACTCAAGGCTCTGGACCCAGAGACTTTCGACCCTACATCTGTTCAAGCATCTCACCCCGTAGATCTGGTCATCTCAGATGGTGCACCTGACGTAACTGGCCTGCACGATCTCGACACATACGTACAATCACAACTACTCTGTGCAGCGCTAAACCTTGCACTTTGTGTCCTCAAGCCTGGCGGTAAATTTGTGGCCAAGATTTTCCGTGGCAAGGATGTCGACCTTCTCTACGCGCAACTCAAGATTGTGTTTGAGCGGGTGCGTGTGGCCAAGCCGAGGAGTAGTCGTGCGAGCAGTGTCGAGGCATTTGTCGTTTGCACAGGATTCCGCCCTCCGAAGGGCTTCAAGGCCAGTCTGGAGAACCCTCTCGGTGCAGGTACACAACTCCAAATACCTGAGGAGATGAAGCTTGAGAAGACTCTACCATCACGTACGCTGAGATCGGACGGCATCACCGAGTTGGAGCTTGGCTCTGAAGACGAAGAGAAAAGCAAGGACATCAGATGGATTGCACCATTTTTGGCCTGTGGAGATCTATCGGCCTACGACGCAGATGCTTCATATCATTTACCTAAGGATCATGTTGTGCTGGATCCTGTGCAGCCACCAACTGCGCCGCCATACAGAAAGGCTTTGGAGATGCGCAAGACAGCTGGTGGAGCCTACGGCAAAACCAAGCTAGGTTGAAAGAATCCATGAACGGGTCTGATCACAAATCTGCTCCATTGGGACCAAGAGTATACGGCAATAGTTGCCCAAAAACCTGCGACGTTTCTTCGAATCCGTCTTGTTGTCCTGCTATGCCAGATTTAGGTCCAGAGTCCGCCATTTTACGACTTGTGCCTTTCCAGTACCAGCTTGACAAGATCATCGACATTGAAATCTAGGAACTCTTTCCTTCTAGAAGCTCCTAATTAGCTGCACGAGACACCTCGAGGACCTCCAAATCATAACGTAATTGATCCATATCCTCTACTTGACCCCTATTCCACAACTATCTTCTGTTATTCTAGCCGCTGCCGCTACCGACGCTGCTTTGCAAACGTTATGTTTCGCTCCTTGTACGTATCTGCCCAGATCTGTTGTATCTCTGCTCTGCATCAGCGTCCGTGAGAAAGAATCAGATCGCACAAGACTCACCTTTTGGCACCTCCCTCCCACCCGTCTTCTCAATCTCATTCTTGAAGTGGATATCATTACCTCTGCCCTCAACGATCTGTCCATTAGGTTCTTGGCCACCCCACCCTTCTGTCTCGACTTCATCAAATCTACCCAATGCATCGAATGCCTTCATCAATGTCTCCATCTTTGTCAATGCCTCTTTCGGATAACTCTCGAGCAGACCAGCAGGCGCAAGATTAGATGGTGTAAGCGCTGGCGCAACAGCATTGATCGAGACACCAACGTGTGCAGCCGAGGGAGCCATTGCCCTGACCATGCCCACAATGGCATGTTTGGTAGCTGTGTATTGTGGCACAGCCGGTAAAGCCCAGAGTCCGGCGTCTGAAGCTGTGATGACAATTCTGCCACCTTTACCACTGGTTTGACCATGCAGAGGTTTGTTCAAAGCCATGTAATGAGCAGCCAATTTGACTCCGTAGTATGGTCCATACAAGTTGACTTCAAAGGTCTTCATGTTTGGTTTGGTGGGTGGGTTGTTGAGATCCTTGCTCGTGGAACAGAATATATCGTCTCGGTCGTCGATGCCAGCATTCAAGGCACAGAAATCGAGACGGCCGAACATGGACCAGCAGGTCTCGAAGGCTGAGGACTGTGCATCCCATGACGAAACGTCTGTGGCATGAAAGTGGTGGGATGGGGGAGGGAAATCGGAGAGTTCGGATGAAGGAGGAGGATTGATGTCGGCAATGAAGACGTGCCAGGATCGATTGAGTAGATACTTGGTCAGAGCGAGACCAATACCTGTGCTCAAGATTGTCAGATTGTTCGTCTCAAAGCCGAGTCTGAGACTTGGAGGATTGTACCTGAAGAACCACCTGTGATGAGTGCGACTGGTGCTGCGGGAGCCATGATTGATATGCTGTCTAAGGAATGAACGGAATAACTACAATTGGAAATAACACAACCAGGGAACGGGCACCTTCGCTGTCTAATACTGCTGCATCTAGTCGGCAGTTGTGTCCCATAGATGGGGCATCATGGTGGATATTGGTGGGGTCCATTTGCGGGGGTGATTGAGGAGCGGAACCATTGCCGCGCTCTAGTCTACCCAGACTGTATGTGGGGTGGTATAGAGGAACATAAGAACATAGGTATTGCCGCTCCTTGAGCAGAAGCCTGATCATCCGGTTCAACTCATAATGGAGTTCTTGTCATGACTGACACCTCTCCATGTGCTAACGACCCGATCATCCGCTCTTTCACAGATGCATAGTGATATGACAATCTGAAAATGCACGATGGTTCATGAAAAGAGAGTAATCCAAGGCGAGTCGTGGTTGTCAGCTTCCTTTGGACTCGCCTCTATTCTTTGTCTGACTGTCTTATCCTATAGCTACATCAAGACAGTCTTTCACAAATGGAGGTTGAGGAGTTTGGTAGACTGCGAGCACTTTGTGCCAACTTTATGCAAAGACAATGCAAAACATGCTTGATGTTTGTACAACATGACGCATTCCGCAGCAACCCCACCAAGGGACAATCAAAGAGCTCTAGCAAGAAACACCCCCCTTGGCCATCTGTTTCCTTTCCACCTTCTCACCTTCAACAAATCTCCGCAAAAATGGTCGACAGAGCACACAAGCCCTCAGCACTCACCCCCAGCACCACTGGCCCTCAGCCTACCGTCCACTCGGATGGCAAGAAGGTGACTGCCAGCCTGCCCAGCGGCGATTCGGTTGAGGTCATGCTGTACGGCGCCACGGTCATCTCGTGGAAGAACAATGGCAAGGAGAACCTGTGGTTGAGCTCCAATGCCCACATGGACGGCAAGAAGGCCATCAGAGGTGGTGTGCCCGTCGTCTTTCCTGTACGTTTTCATCGCTTCTGCTCAGCAAACAAGCCACTGATCATCTCTATAGAACTTCGGCCCTGCCCCCAAGAACCACGCTACTTCGGCCCTCCCTCAACACGGTTTCGCTCGCATCTCCAACTGGGAGTACCTTGGCACCACCTCCTCAGAGTCTGGCAATCAGAAGGGCAGCGACGACTCCATCCGCCTTGACTTTGGCCTCACACCCAACAACCTCAGCGATGACATGAAGAAGGCATGGCCCTACGACTTCAGCCTGCAGTACAGCGTCACCCTGTCCAAGGACGGTCTGCAGACCATGCTCAACGTCCGCAACCAAGGCGACAAGCCTTTCGACTTCCAGACCCTCTTCCACACCTACTTTGCCATTCCTGTGAGCAAATTCACCACCTCTACTCGCTTCATCAATACAAGACTAACACACTCAATCAGGACATTTCCAAAGTCAAGGTCACCGGCCTCTCGGGCGTCAGATACATCGACAAGATCCTCAACGCAACCGAGCACGACTCCAAGGGCAACGAACTCCGCTTCGAAAGCACCGTCGACCGCGTCTACAAGTCCTTCACCCAAGACACAACCTCGATTCTCGTCGACGACAAGCCCCGTCTGGACGTCATCAGAGACAACATGCAGGACACTGTCATCTGGAACCCTTGGAGGGAGGGTGCCGAGGCCATTGCCGACTTTGAGCCCAAGGACGGTTACAAGAACATGATCTGCGTCGAGGCTGGTGCTGTTAATGGCTGGATCACTCTGGAGGCTCAGGATGGCTTCGAGGCTGGCCAGGCGCTCAAGAGCCATCTGTAAACGAGTGCAGACTAGTTCGCAACGGCAGAAAATATGACACGACAGTGATGAAGGAAACTAGCATAATTCACCACAGCGAAGGCATAGTAGAAGGGAAATAAGCCCCTCTCGACTCAGCATAGACTTAATCAACCAGAATTTACAGCCATCGATACCAATGCTCCAAATGATGTCAATAGCTCTTGCTTGCGGCTTGACCATTGTTCAATAATTAAGGTACCATTCAAACACATTTGACCTGGTTATGCTAAAGGCCTGATCGTCTCCTGGCCTCATAAACATGTCGCCCTAACTCATACAGAGCATCCGTGATCTCCCGTTCCTCTTGTGGCCCGACGATCAATGTCTTGCAATTGATGATGAGGTCCTGCAACCTCGCGACCACCCAATTGGCCTGCGTAGGTGGCGGTTCGTGAATTGCCTGTTCTTCCTCGTGCCTCAGCTGCGAGTCTGCTTCTTGATTGTCGTCGTTTCCGTCTTCTTCCTGCTCATCAACTTCCGCATCGTCATCAACTCCCGCATCGTCATCATCTTCGACCAACGACTCAACCACCAGCGAAGTTCCACCAGATGGACCTGGACTGATAAGAACAGCCTCAAGCTCGCGTCCTCTACGACGAGGCGTAGGAGACAGCATGACATGCTCAACCGGTTGCCCTGATTTTGCATCTTGACTTCGTGTTGTTCTTCGAGACTTGCTTGGCGCAGGCGTATCGATGGTCATAGAGTCTTGGTCTTCTTCTGCTCCAAGCATTGACGCACGTCGCTTCGAGGCTCGAGTTCTGACGGAAGAAACTGGGTCGGACACGACAGGTGTCGTTGACTTCCTAGGTCTTCCACGTCCACGTTTAACCGTAGCTGGCGCAACGCTTGCTGGAGCCGATTCCGGAACAGGAGAATCTTCTGCAGCTTCTGATTGAGATTCTTCTTCCTGGTTCTGCTGGCTTCCAACAACGATGCAATCTTGCACGTCTTCGTCGTCGTCATCGTCGTCCTTCTCCATTTGACTGCCCGTGAGGTAAGAGAGCGTTCTTGTGACGATGCGTCTGAACGGAGATGCAGATGACTTGCGACGTTTGGCTGAAGCTCTCGTTTCATGTGGCTCTTCTCGCTTACGCTTGGAAGCCGAAGTAGCAGGATTTGGCTTGGTAATCGGGCTGGTGTGCGTCTCTTGTTGGACCGATGTCGTATCGTCTCCATCAGGCGTGTTTCCTACGAAGGAGTCCAGAACTCTGCTGATGTCACCAGGCGTAACAACAGCTTCGGACACTTTACTCTGGGAGGGTGCCACAGAGCTCTTAGGGTCTCTCTGGAGCTGTTCGGACAGACTATCTGTGAAGGGTATAGGTGAAGAGTCATCGGATTCGATGGCTTCTTGATATTCCGACGCCTGCTCAATGACTTGACTGAGATCGGGTTGATCGTTGGCAGCAGAGTTCTCAGTGTTAAGTTCGGAGCGTGCGTCCGTGAAGACATCAGATGAGATCCCTCCCTCAGAATTCTGAGCAAGACGCTTGATCGAGGGGTGCGTTGCAATATGCGTGTCCGCCGCTTGCTCCATTGTAGGTGCCTTTTGCGGAAGTTCTCTTGAGTTGTCGGCTTTTGGCTCTTCCTGGGGCATGATTGTGGAAAAGTCCTCAGGGACAGTTTTGAACCGGGTCTCGCTCACGTCCTGTCCCTCTACAGCTTGTAGGTTTTCGATCTCGGTCGTGCCCTCATACACAGTTTCGTCTGCCATTTCGGGTGGAGAAGACGGGATGTTGGCATCCTCCGCTTCGAAGGCTGAATCATCCACATCTGTGTTCTCCACAACAGGTCGTTGCGACTTTTCAGTTGCCTTTGGGGTGGGTGAGGAAGTGATATACTCGTCCATCGGTCCATGATCGTCATTCAGGGTGGGTGTAGCATAGCCTGTATCCGTAACGGCGCGCTGGCCAGAGAAGTCCAGAAGCGGTAATCCTGATTTTGACGCTCTCCTTCGTGGTCCTGGGCTTGATGAGAACTCAGGATACAATGGTGCCATCTCGAATTGCTGTCGAGATTTGACCTCTCTCTGATGTTCGGTCAGAAGTTGAGACTCCATTGCTACTGGTGACGAGCTCTCAACAGCTGTGAATTCGACTTGGGAGTCTTCGTGTCGCAGCTTTGATTTCGGCGCTGGTTTAGAAGCAGGCTGTCTTCTCGTAATAGGTTCTCTCTGTGGACTAGAGGAGGCAGCACGACTAAGCACACTCGTTCTCTTCGATCTTCTCGTGGGTCGCTGCTTAGAGGGTGATGGCGTGTCCTGGACATCGATATCTTGCTGCGACTCAATTAAGTCACGTAGTGGTGACGGTGCCTACTCTTGTCAGAATGTGGATGAAATTGTATCTGAGCTTTGCTTACCAGTGAGTCAACGTTCTGTGGGAAGGTAGGCAAATCAAGTTCGACGAGCGGCTGAAGACGCCTCATTGCTTGCTCAACCTGGCTAGGATACTCGAGCGAGTCGAGTTGACCAAATGTTGTGTTCCAGAAAGACACGGTGAGGTTAATGATGTCTCTGTGTGTGCTGTTCAAGCCAGCTGCAAACAGTTCGTCCAAGGCTTTCAGGAGTGTCTTGTTCGAGGGCAGGTTCTTCAGCTGTTCGAGTATGGATTGCCACAAAGCAAGTACCTATATGGATTAGTGACAAGACTCTGGCTGGCTACAAATTATGACTTACCTTGAGGAACACATCCTGAGCCTCCTTACTACCTGCAAGTACGCGACTCTCATCCTTGACAATCAGCGACAATCCATGTTGCACCCTGCGCAATGCAGGGGAGGCGAACAGAGACAGAGGACATTTTGACAGGAAGTCTTGGACCGCTTCAACGAATTGTGCTAGACACGGTGCAGTTTCTTCGATACTACCATATGAGGTCAAGAGCGCTGAATTTGCGAGCTCATACACGTGATCGAATGGCTCGAAGCTCGTCTGCTTCGAGTATGGCAAATGCGTGTTCCAAAGAGATCTGCGCGCTTCATCCATTTGCTGTTTGTTACGAGGGAATGTTCCAACTCGTAGCAGCTTATCGGTGATTTGAACAAGGACGGTCTTTGGAACCATGTCGTCCTTTTGCTGCAAGAGCGCCTCGGCTAAAGGTTCCATGAGACCAAGAACCACACCACCTTCACCGGCTTCTTGTTTCAGAATCCTCGCTAACACACTGACAAGTTCGAAAGCGGCCGACAACGCACCGTCCTCATCATGTTGATGATGGAGACCCGACGCCAATATCGAGATCGCATGCCGAGCTTGGTGCCCAAGGCGAGCTGGTTCTTGGACGGATTCGTTCAGGCTGGAGTCAAGAAGAACTGCAGTGGTTTCCTGTACTGCGGTCCTCCACAGCAACACTGAAGTCGAGGCCAAGCTTGCTTGTGAGCATTTGCGTATAAGCTCCAGCCGTTCTTTGCGTGAAGTCCTACCCTGGCAGATCTGATGAAGTAACTCTCCAGCAGCATCGGAGTAAGCTACATCTGTGCTGACTGCGTTTGGCGGTTGAGCAAATAGATCAAACAAGAAAACAGCAGGTGATTGCAATTTCGCATGGTGTTTCGATGAGCGATTTGATGGAGTCGGTGCAGCCTCGAAACTCTTGGATACACTACGAGTCAGGTTCTCTTCGCTGAATGGTAGTGGTCCGATGATATCGATGGAGCATTGCACAAGAGCCGTGAAACGTGAAACCCAAGGCGTCTCCAGATGATCCACGTTCTTTGGAGCCTTTGCCCATAGACGGCCGAACAAATTCATCAGCTGGGCTAAGCACTCTTTAAGGTCTTGCGACCGCAGTACTTCGTGACTTCCAGCACTAGCAACGGCAGTCAAGAACTCGCGCCAGGGAGTTCCATCAATACCACGTCCGTCTCCTGACTGGGCTAGGGACAGCTCGAGAAAGGGGCCCAGCAAGTCTAGTATTTTGTGAGCCCTGGAGCGTATCCACTTAGAATCCAATCGAGACAGAGCCTCAGGTAGTATTGGAGCCTTGTTGGCTACCTCCTCGTCCCAGACAGTTGACTTGCCGTCGAAAAGGGCCTTGAGGACCCGACAAGCTAGACTGGCATCTCTTCCACCAGAGAGCAGTAGCTTCAGAAGGACCTCCTTGACATATACGTCCCAGAAATAGTCAAGATCTTGCCAAGGCTGGGAGGGTCGTAGAGCGTAATGTAGCAAGTTGCAATAGCCGGAAAGCGCGATGTGGCGTACTTCCTTACTCTTCTTGTCTCGGCCTTTGTTTGTGTGAAGAACGTGTACGAAGGGGACTCGAAGCGTATGATCCCATCCTTCCATTTTCTCTAGCATTTCGCGATCTGGATTGGCGACATAAACGAGACGGTTCCAGGCGCATGTGGCTCGAAACTTGACAGTGAGGTTCTTGCTGTTAAGGCAATTCTGGATCAGGAGGAACCACTGTGCACAAAACAGTGGCCATTGTGACAGCTTTATCTTCTTGCTCCTGAAGAAAAGCACCACCATTGACCAGATCTGGGGAACGGCCTCCTCGAGATCGGTGTTCTCACCACTCTCTTTTGGCTTAGACATGTCAAACAGCCGGGCAGTAAAATAATCGCCATAGTCTCTAGCCTCCTCAGTAATATCTGTGTGGAAAAGATCAAAGATGACTCTGTTCGATGAGTAGCTTGTGCCGTACATCATGGCAGCTTGCATTCCAGTTTCAATGGCACGCACCCGAACGTCCTTGATGCTACTCAGAACACCGTGGAAGACGTGGGGCATCCACTCACGTATATTACTGAGCATGGTAGTAGGGGCTTGGTCCATCAAGCGCTGGAAAATCACCAAGCGAGATGCAATGACACTGTTGCCGCTGACACGATCGTGGATGGTGGTGAGCGAAGAGAGAATCTGCTCTACTTTGGACGCATTGACAACTCTCGATGGGAAGCGTTGAGTTGCCAGAAGAAACATGTGGTGGTTGGCGATCGACTTTGGCACTGGGTCCTGTTCCAGAACTTCTATAGCACGATCGACGAGCAGAGTCTGGAATTGCTCGTCAAGAGCGTCGGCGAGAGCAGGCAGCATTAAGAGGGCGGTTGTAAGCTTCAAGGCTTGTGTGGTCAGACTTGATGTCATCGGATCCGATTTGCGGCTTGACTCAAGAATATCTCGAGAAATGTATTTGGTGATAAGAGGCATTTTGGATCGCATGGCGTCGACGTCAGGCAAGTCATCGTAGGCCTTAAGAGCGCCATTGAGAGTACTGTATCCATCCAAGCGGAGTGCCGTCGAGGGGGCGTCGAGGAACTTCAGAACCGAGTCGAGCATGACGGGAAAGGTCTTTGGATCGGAGATGGAGAAGTAGTCGGCGGCGGGCGATGCAGCGTCAGGTGTGGGTGTCTGCAGGTCAAGTGTGGCCTTCAAGATAGATCTGACAGGTCTGGGTTGCTTGCTCGAGGGGAAGCGACGAGGGATTGGACTGGCGGCGCCTGCTGAAGTGGCATAAAAGGGCGTAGGATCATGAGCAGTGACGCATGGCGAGAACTCGACCCGCTTGCTTGACTTGTGCCGCGAGCCTTCTCCTTGTGAGGAGGGAGGAGACGGTTGTACTGGGGTGCCTGTGGGTGAACAGGGCTGCTGCACCTGGTCGAGCTCGGTTCCAAAGTCGACGTCCAGAAGGCTAATGACCCTGTTTATTTCGTGGTCGATATCTTTGGGAGGGGTAGGAGGACGATTGGCGAGATGCTCGAGCGGCTCCGCAGAGACCATTGCCGTACGATGGAAGTGATGTCTAGTCTGAGGTCTTGTTTAATCGACCCTGCTCGTCCAGCAGCATGATGGTGTTGTCTTTGGGCGTTGTCATGTAAACTCTCCAAGTCCAGATGACGCGCCTCGAACGTGCTGCCCTCGCGTTCCAATTAAGAAGGAACCTTTCCTTGGCACGCTTGCAGTTGCTTGGTAACCACTTCCCGATTCGGAAATTGCTCTATCCTCCCTCTTTGGTCGTTGAACCTTTCATACAGCACATTCCGCCATGTTTGCTCAACCCTCACAAGATAATGGCCAAGGTAGAACGTTCTCTGTATCTCGAGCTCGTGCTCTGCTGATACATATCCTGCTTAGGCAAAGCCAAGGTCGATGAGCTTCTGACCAAGCTCACCGCCGACTTGCGGGACGAGAAATTATCAGAAGCACGTATGTTCTTCGACCACTTCGATTCCCATGTGTAGAGAGCTATCATAGTCTGGCCGTCTAAAACCCCATTACTTTCCGACCCTGAAGGGGGTCACACACTAAGAAAACGTCTCGGTGGACGTCACTCTCTTCTGGAAGTATTGTGTATCTCTTCAGCTGCACTATGACAGTCTCTAGCACACGCGAAGGTCTGATCCTATCACTGTAGCGCTTGGTCTGACGAGACAACAGAACGTAAAAGCCTTCTCGAACAGCTCAAAGTGCTTGGGAGAAACCCTGCAAATTCCGAGTCCATTTTCGCCAGAAAGGGAGTCGAAACGCTATGTGAATATGGCTTCGACGTGGCAGAACTAGATGTCTCACAAGAAGCTCTGCGGTGTCTGGCTAATGCTATGCTCCTGCAAGAAGCTCCGAGACAGTACCTGCTGGATTTGGGATATGGTGACAAAGCAGCGCAGAGACTCAGAGTAAGTCACTCGTTGATGGGTAGGGATACGATACTAACTGCATGCTAGAACGACGATCGGGACGACGAGTTTCTGATTTCGCGCATTATCTTCCTCCTGACATACAAGACTACGGTCAACCTCAGAGAGCTTGTCGAGAAACATGAACTAGCTAGCAGCATCTGCAGGGTATGATCTTACAGTCGTGTCGGAGCGAATCGTAGCTAATACATGGGCAGAACTTAGCCGGACATGCTGATAGACTCTCCGATCCTGCCAGTCAAGTCGCTCACCCTATGAGTGATATGGCATTGACAGAATCTCTGAAGCTGCTATTCAATGTAACAGCTAGACAGCCCGAACTCGCGGCCAGATTTGCAAGCTCTGTGTCAGATCTGTTCAGCATTCTCTCACATCAGAAGTTGCCTGCACCACCATTGCAAGGCACTGTTAGTGCTATCATCAATGCTTTGATGAATATGGAGATAACGCAAGAAACATGTCCCACCAACGCGCAGCTTGAGCAATTGATCAGCATTCTTGAGACTTCGTTGAAGGCATATTCAGAGGCGGAACTCGATCAAGCCGCAACCCCACTATTGACACTTTTGCGCAAGATCCAGGAGAAGACATCACCAGATGGACGCAAGCACATGCAGTCTCTCTTGTTGCCCGACGAACAGGCTCGTTCCAAACCTCTAGGTCAAGGCAACTCTTTGCCGTCTAGACTGCTTCGACTTTCCATCTCCCCATCCCTGATGAACTTGCGTGAGAGCATCTCCGCTTTGTTCTACGAGCTTTCCGACAGCAACCCGACAACTTTCATTCACAACATTGGATATGGCTATGCTGCAGGTTTCCTCTCTACACACAAGATTGAAGTACCGGAGACTATGATGAGGGCGGATGCTGAGGGTGCGGACATCAACCCCATCACTGGTCAACGTCTGGCTGCTGAATCGGCGGACCCCGAGCCCGAGATGACAGACGAGGAAAAGGAACGCGAAGCCGAACGTTTGTTTGTCTTGTTCGAAAGATTGAGGGCTACTGGAGTCGTCGATGTTGAGAACCCAGTGCACCAAGCAATGAGGGAGGGTCGCTTCGACAACTGATATCAGACAATCGAAACACATATATCTCTTGGTCGGCCAATACGACTTCTATTGGTTACTACAAAACCAACAATAGCATCTTCTCGCCCTGAACAGAGTACGTGGCAATGCAGTCTCCAAAACATGAATGGTGGTTTAGTACTCCAGTTCTGTTGCAACGTATGATATACGCATGGCTGAGGCCCAATGAGAACTTGCTCAAGTAGTATCTGACCCTACCATCATAAACGATGCACGCCGTGTTTTCTATCTGCTTATAAAACACTCTTTCGCGCACCTCTCTGTTCTTTCTTTCAATACCAGAATCAATCGGGCAAGTGCTTACAATGGTCAAATTAACAGAGCTTATGTGGGCCAGCTCTGCGGCCACTGTTGCCGTGGCAGAACTCAGTGATCCACACAACCGCTTCGGCAATGGGCAACATCTTCGTTCATTCCCTTCCTACATCTTTGAAGCCGAAACGACTTTGTACCCTGGAAAGGTACCAGAAACAACGATTCCTGCACGTATGGAGGCAGCGTCTAGTACTGACACCTATCACAGAAAAGTACGGTGACGAGAAGGGCCAGCTCAACCTGACCGTGTCCTCAGGAGACAAGACGAACGTATCCGTGCTTCCGATAGGAAACAGCCTTGATGGATTTCAAAGGCACTTTTTCACCAACACAACCGAGGTCCTGGCTGCTCCCGATACCGACTTCCTCAAGACCCTTCCGCGCGACCAAGGCGTGTCTGGTGAATGGTTCACATCCGACGATAAGACGTTCACGGCTTCCAAGCTCACCGTCGCCAAGTTCGACTACTCTGAGTAGTGGCGTTCTATCAATCACTTGGCGAGAAGGATTCTGGAGGACTGCTGTTCATCTGTATGTGGCATGCACATGGTGATTAGATAGCTCAGAACTCCAGTGAAGAGAACAAGAACTTGCAAACCATAGCAACAATGGTCGTGTGAGCGCTACTTCGTGAGTCGTGTAGGCGTGAAGCGGAGGATGGAGCAAAACAGAGCCGCTATCAAGTATCAACGAGCTGCCATCGGCTCCCTCCGTCGTGACTCGCGAGTCGCGGGAGGTCGGGTGCGATACAGCGCGATAGGCCGTGCACGAAGTGTCCTGCCACTATTGGGCAAGTCCTTTCCTAGTACGGACGAAAGCTTCGGCAAAATGACGCGCGACAAGACGATAACGCGTGCGACCCTGGTGACTTTTTTTGCTGCGCCGGAATTTATCTTTCGTGATGCCATTATCTTCAGAGAGGCTGGGTATGGGCGCGCGCACAGCGCGCTTTCCGGCTCAATGGTATGGAGTTTGTTTGGCAGAGATAAGCGCTGCTCAGTTGTGCCGGCGCATTTAAAGTCTTCTTGATCGGCAGCTGTAGGTCTTGCTTCTCTCGTTTCTTCCAAGTCTTTCGTTCTGGTTGCTCGAATATGCGTTTCTCGTCCAGCATCCCCTCTGCCCTTTTGGGTATGAGCTCCCTCGTTTCTGCATCGGTCCTGCACAAGCCTGTTGCTGTCGCTGAAAGAGCATTGGAATATGTTATCAAGCCAAAGATGATGATCATCTCCATGTTCAGTCCCGAGGCAGAGATCTGGTACGGAATCCCAGAGTTCAACCTCCTGGCCAGAAACATCTCGCTTCCTGGTGCTTCACCTCTGTTCCCTCACGTTCACTGCACCGAGGATGGTGATGTCTGTCAAGTCATCACAGGAGAAAGCGAAATCAACGCCGCCGTCACGATTGCCTCGCTGGTCCGTAGCCCTCGCTTCGACCTGACCACCACTTACTTCATGATTGCCGGCATTGCCGGAATCAACCCCGAGGTTGCTACCCTCGCCTCTGTCACCTTCGCTCGCTACGCCGTCCAGGTTGCTCTTCAGCACGAACTCGACCCCCGCGATATCCCTGGAAACTTCTCCACTGGATACATTCCTCTCGGTGCTACCAGCCCTTCCGAGTACCCCCAGAACATCTACGGCACCGAAGTCTTCGAGGTCAACCAGAACTTGCAAAAGATTGCTGCAAACTTTGCCCGCAAGGCCACACTCAACGACTCTGAAGCCGCCATTGCCTACCGCAAATTCTATGCCAATGACGAGATCTACGCTGCTGGTGCTTCCCCCAGTGGCCCCAGTGTAGTCGAATGCGATGTCGCTACCTCAGATGTCTACTACTCAGGCCGTCTGTTGGGCGAGGCCTTCGGCAACTTCACCACCCTCATCACCAACGGCACTGGCAACTACTGCTCCACAGCCCAAGAAGACAACGCCACCCTCGAAGCCCTGCTGCGCGCCGCCACCGAGCAACTCGTCGATTACAGCAGAATCATCGTCATGAGAACCGCCTCTGACTTTGACCGTCCTTTCCTCGGCGGCTCGGCTACCTACAACTTGTTCGAGTCTTCGGTGCAGGGTGCTTTCTTGCCCGCCGTTGCCAACCTTTACCTTGCTGGCGTCAAGGTCGTTGAAGGTATCCTTGATGGCTGGAACAGCACTTTTGCTCATGGAGTCAATGCCACCAACTACATTGGCGATATCTTTGGTACTCTTGGCGGTGAGCCTGACTTTGGCCTTGGCGCCGAGGTCAGTGGTGATATCTTCAGCAAGAGAGAGGCTCTTGTCAAGAGAAACACCAAGGGTAGAAGACATGTGCCTGTTCACGTCCGCGGTGTTTAAGAGCATCGATGATGACTGACCCTGTTGTAATGTCGATATATGTTTGAGCTCCTCGGCCAGACAAAAGTATATATGTAAATATCTAATGTCTACGCTTGACCGATTGGCAAGCTAAATGAAGAAAAACTCTATCATACCACATTGACACAAATCGCATGTCCCCATTTATATCACGTTTCGAAGAGACTGGGTCATCAATAGCATCTGTCAGCAGGAGGTAATGTCCCAAGGAGAAATGTTATAATATAAGCAGGAAGTCGATATAGTCTTGAATAACTCGAAAACGATCATAGCCCCTCGTAAAGCCCTTCAGTCTTCCACCTCACGCCGCCCCCGTCACATAGCACACTCCATCTTCCCGCCATCCACACAACTAGCACATGCGCCATCATCAATATCAGACTCTCTTTTGTACTCGCCTTCCAGACTGTGAGATCTAGAATGGCGAGACCCATCAGTGGATATGTAAGCCACGCCTTGGCTGCAAACGGCGAGCAGGGATAACTGAGCAAGAAGAGCTTGAAGCCAAAAAGGAACACTTTGATACAGAGAAGGAGCGAAGGATGGGTGGTGAGTGAGTGAGACGGGCGCGGTGGAGGCGGAAGCATAAGTCGAGTGGGCGGTTTAGTAGCCGGAGGCGTTCCAACCTCGCGGCCACGAAAAGCAAGTGCTGAAGTGTCTGGAGGTGATGGAGTACTTGTGTTAGTACTAGTACTTGTGCTTAGATCTCTGCTGAAGCGGCGGGGTTGTAGAGGTGGGCTTCTTGAGTGCACAAGTTCGCCCGAGTGATGCTTTGCTAGCTGTGATATGCCCGGCCTGGAGGAGACGGGATTGGTGTTGGCTCGTGTGTGTCTTTTTGGCGCTGGCGAATCAACCGAAGAGATACGTGAACTCATATTACTGAGGTCTGGAGATTTCTCTCCTCCTGTCCTGGTGGGATTCATAGGTATATCGTCAATCTCACCTCCAGCTTTAATGGCTTGAAGGATTTGTTCTGTGCTTGGTCTTTCGATTGGGTTGGGACTCAACAGTCTTTTCAAAAACTTATAGAGCTTCTCAGGCAGATCTTTCCTTGCTCTGGTCAAATCATCAAACCCATGCCAGGCCGATACCTCAGCGCGAAGCTTGTCGAGATCTTCGTTCTCATCGTTGGCAGCGTCGGCATTTTGATAGGGTAGTCTGCCAAAGCACATGAAGTAGACAATCATGCCCAAGGAGAATATGTCGGACTTGGTTGTGAACTCCCCGAAGCCTGAGCCTTGTCTTTGTAGTACCTCAGGAGCACAATAAGATATCGTGCCGGTTGCACCTGTGGAAGTGCGTTGCTCATTGGCGGCTTGTACCTCGCCAAAGTCTGAAACATGAACTGATGTCTTTAAGCCATCGTTGTGCAAAAGACAATTCGACGGTTTAAGGTCTCGATGGATGTAGCCGTTGGTATGCAGATGATGCAGCCCAGATGTGATATCGCGGAAGAAGGAGAAGATCTCATCGAAGTTCATGGTGCGACCTCCCAGATTCGTCGGACGCTCTGAAAGTCCCTTTGATCGTCTTCTTATACGCTCCTTCAAGATTTCAGTAGGACTCGTGGTTTGTGTCGAGCCGAGAATATAGTTGTGCAGGTCTCCCGAATTACAATATTGCTGTAGGATGAAAATACATGGTACGCTTGGTCCAAAATTGGTGATCTGTGCATCTTCCAACCAGACGTGATGATACGACACCAAGTTTAGATGTGTTAGTCTTTGGAGTAATTGCACCTCAATCAGAACCTTTTCCAGCCAGCCGTGATCGTTGCCGACTGGAATCCTTTTGCAGGCGAATTCTCCAAGGGAGACCTTGTCTAGAAAGTGCTCGACCAAGAGTACAACACCACGACCTCCACGACCCAGCTCGCGTTTTTCAACGAAGAAGTGCTTGAAATAGTTTGGCAAGAAACTGTCGTCTTTTATGCCTTGGTTTGTGCTATTAGGAGAAGGTGCGCTACCAACGAATTCTGCACCGGGAGGTCCAGAGGCACTGACATTTCTTGGAGTATCAGATCGCAAGGCTGGAAGTTGTTTCAGTGGTGAGGCGGGCCTGGAGGTCGCTGCTGAGTTTGGTATACTATGTGCTAGCATACGAAAGTAGTCCGGATTGACAAAACTGCTCTGGTTGTGTGAGGAAGCTCCCTCATCCTCAGAATCATATTGATGCGGGTTTGTGTCATCTTCCAGGGGCCGATGGCAGTATGGGCATTGTGGAAGATTCAGACCTCCGATGGCGGTCTGAGGGTTCCCACGTAACGACAATTGTCGCGACTCGGGATCGAAGACAACGATCGCATTACCGCGACGTCTACAAGATTAGCAAATGAAGACCTACTTGATGTTCTCACATGTCAAAAGCTTACAAAACAATCTCCTGGGAGTCGGAGGTGTATGGTATGAGAGACATCTGACGGTGGGGTTCTGCGTCGGCCATGTTTACATGCTGGCTTTGAGTTTCGCTCACTTGCTGGCAGCTGCGATGAACAGAGTGTTTTGACTCGTCAGTAGTTTTTCCTGGAAAATATACGGATGATCTTCTGTCAATTCACAAGAGTGTACAGGATAACAAAGGGGCCAGGTACGCAGCGGAGATCGCACCTGTCACCTGAGCAATCAATCATCAATGCCAAGAACACCATAGCTGTCTGTATATTAAGGATCTTGAAAGGACAAAACCGATGATCATGAATTAATCTTTGTAAACTTCCTAATGGTAGATAGAAAATGTATATGTCGTGCCATGCGCCTTTTCGGGGGTATCATTTAACGTGTATCATCAATTCAAAACGGGTCCTCCATCTTGACGTCCTTTGCGCCGGAGCCGCCATGAATTGCGGTTGCAGTGCCAATAGTAGCTGCGTTATGTGTGCCATTTTGCTCGGCCTTCTCCTCTCCAACAATGACTCCAAGACCTGAGAACGCTTCGCAGAGTGCCCGTGAATGGAACTCTTGTTTGCTGTAGCCGCCTGCAAGAATAGCAATCTGGGCGTCGATCTCGTTGAGCCAGTCCCAATCGTAGTGGTCTTGCACGATATGGTACTCATTGGAGAATTGGAGTCCTCCAAAGGCATCGTAGGGAGCTTCTGGACCGGGAGCTTTGCGAATCTTGAGACCTTTGATGACAATGCCACTGCTGCCGTTTGTTGCATCTTTGGCAGCGGCGGCGGCTTGCAGCTGTCTCTGTCGGTCGGCAGCCTGCTTCTTGTCCAATCGCTTCTTGAGCGTGACGCGACTCTCTTGCGCGATTGTGTCCGCATCGCCTGAACCAGTAGCAAGGCGGTCGATGATGTCCTGTCTTCCTTCGGCACGTGCTCTTCTCTCTTCCTCCTCTTCCCGACGAGCGGCCTCTCTCCGTAGGCGAGCCTGTTCTCTTTCTGCGGCTTGGAGTGCTGAGTAGTCGTGTGATTCCTGAGATGCGAGAGCGGCGTTTGTTGTGATGGCTTTGGCGTTTTGATCGGCGTAGACCGAAATCTTCTTCTCCGTCTCGTCGACGTCTATCTTATAGATGAGGTTGAATGTGATATCCTCGACCTCATTCAGGTAGTTGTTGTAGTCAAGTAATGAATCGAAGTCGTCTTCGCGGCGGTTGAAGATGTTCGCTACGCGCTTTCGAATATCGATTTCACGCTCGACGTGAATGTCCTCGAATGTCTGTTCTCGGAACTTGTGCTTTCGTAGGGTGCGATGACAGCCAGCGATCGGGCACTTGTTTGGACCGTGGGAGAAGATGCGGTCCACGCAGGACTCGCACATCTTGTGGTAGCATTCTGGGTTGACCAGAAAGCGCATGGACTTGTTGAGATAGCGTGAGGACTTGCATACGGGGCAGATGTCTGAGGTCAGGCTGTCAGCGATGCCTGCAGTCAAGCGGAGACTCGACAGGTCGAGGCCGGCGTTATGTAGCTCACCATCTTCGCCTGGTCGCGCAGGCGCCGACCTGGGCTGAGCAACACGAGACATGGACGTGTTGATTTGATGATGAGCTCACGACAGTCCAAGTGTGAGGCTCAACTTGTCCCAGAGACCGCCCATGCTTCGGCTTCGGCTTGCTAGCCGGCATCTGCCGTTATATACCCAATTTTAGTCACTTCGAGAAGACGTCTTCACTGATTACAAACATATCTTTTGCAGAAGTTTTCTTGTTTCTATCTGCTATCCTGGCCTGCAACAGACAATGGCCGACTTTGAACAACTCGAGACGCGCCGGCTAGAACTAGAAGAGAACGTGGCAAAGCTCCGCAAATCTTTGCAACACTGGCGAACATGGGATGCCGAGTATGAAGGCTTGAAGGAAGAGCTTTCATCTGGTGTGAATGTTCAATCGGAAAAGGACTGCGTGAGTTATTGTATATTCATAATACAAATATCCTTGCTAATGACAGACAGACCCGCATCAGCGAGAAGTTTGGAGGAGAACTTGTTAACGAAAAAGGTTTGATACAGAACCATACCCAGTTGAGAAATTCATTCTGACCGTCTCAGAAATCTTTGACTTGTTCGGAATTGGAAAAGGACCAATCCGCCATCCGATAGAAGTTAGCCGACTTATTGACAGGCGCCTGGACTACGTACAACAAAATGTTTCGACTATTACCAAGCAGGTGGAGAAGATCGAAAGTCAACTATCAGAAGTGCTAGAGGAGATGGACAGGGAGAACGACGACACACAGGAACCCGGACTACCAATGACTGAGATTATCGAGGAACTGGATGAAGATGGAAACATTATATCGAGCAAAGTCACCCAACCCGAACACCAAACAGCACAAATCATCGAAACTCTTCGTAAAGCTGGCCTGAAAGACATGGACACTAAATCAAAGAACGAAGACACGACCAAAGACCAGGCCCCTGATGCTACCAAAAAGCCTGAGGCTGCCCCAGCAAGCAAGACACCGGAAACGCCAAAAGCCTCGGATGATACTCCCAAAACTACCAAGAAAGGAGTTAGCTTTGCAAAGGAGGTTCAGGAAAGAGAGATCCCCTCACGCGCCGACAATGCCGCTGCCAGCAGATCATCTGGAGTTGATCCATCTCTATTCAATGGCTCATTCGCCAACGGCGAGCGTGTCATCGAGTTGGACGACGACGACGATATCGTCGGAACCCGAGCGGTGATCCCCGAGGACGAGTCTCCGGAAGATGCAAGGCTACGCAGAGAAATGCTCCAATACAACCTTAACGAAGTCGGCCAAGTGGTGGCTGAACTGGATCTGGATGAGAATCTATCAGAGTTCGAAGACGACGATGACTACTTCGACGATGATTACGACAGCGAGATGTCCGAGGAAGAAGATGAACACGGAAGGTCAATCCGCCCAGGAGTTTCCAAGAACTACAGAGATCAGATGCAAGAACTGGAGAAGCAGCTTCGCTCAAGAGTTATTGGCAATCTTGGACCCAATGTTGAAGAAGTCAATCCTGTGTACGATCCCGAAGGTCTTCGCCGTCTTGTGGTTCGTGGTGAGGAAGGGCCATCAGACGAGAATGTCAAGCCAGCAATCTCGAAGGGCAAAGAGGCAGTCAAGCCAGCCGTATCTGCAAAGAAGGGTGTTAGATTTTCAGAAGACTTGAATGTGCAAGAGGCGCCCAAAGCATCCGAAGCCCCAGTCGCTTCCAAGCCACGCACTGCACCAATCGCAGATGTTGTCGAGCGAGCTCCTTCCAAGCCTCAAGCTCCTACTGAAACGACAAAACCTGCCAAGGTCTCTCGCTTCAAGCAAAACAGAGCTGCTGCCTCTGAGCCAGCTCAACCCGAGCCTGCATCAAACCAAGTCTCTGGCTTCGTCATCTCAGACAAGATTGTCGAAAAGCCAGCTGCGCCATCAATTGCCGCACGCGAGCCGGAAGAAGTCGACGAGCTCGATCCCGAACTGCAGCAGCGCCAACTTGCTTCCGAGTACTATCGCCTGCGAAACAACATCATCCGCCAACAAGGTGGATTCAAGGAGACGGAAGAAGAAAAAGATGACCCCTTGATGGAGCAGTTCCCTGACGGCAAGCTGAAAAAGGTGAGTAGATTCAAGGCTGCCAGGATGAAGTTTTAGATGACTAGACCAAAAGCAATGCTTTCTATACACATATTCCGGGATAGAACATGACACAATATATGGAACGTCAAGAGTCCGTCCGCAAGGATGGCGAATGTGGAGGCGGAGAGCTCATTCTGCCTTTTCACTTCATCGACGGCTCCTAGAACAAAGCCAGGGCTCTCTGATTCGGCGACCTTGCTCCCTATGGACGCTGCATCTAGTTTCGCCCTCGACATACAGTAATTGATATCTTTGGTTGTTTTGAAAAGTGGATTTTTGATGACATGAAACATAAGAGTACAGATTGGCCTTTATACAAAACCAATAGAACCACCACGATTTTCTTTCTTGAGTGGCTTGAGATGTGATTTCGAAGAGTGAAGAGCAGACAGGAGCCCTCATTAGGCGCGCCAGTCGTGTATGGGTGGATGGAAAAAAAAGAAGACAGCCCCAGATCAAGAAAGTTGATGCTTTTCGCTCCAAACGCCAGAATATACCCGTATATAACACAAGTGTTTTTGTTTGCAAAGTCTTTCTCTTTTTTTAAGCGGCGATGGGCTTGGGAGCGGCCTCGATGCCTTGCGGAGGTGGGGGAGGCATGTCGAGTCTGGTGTTTTCTGCCATCATGCGCTGGAAACCGATACCGACACCCTCGATGACGGCGAGCAGGATGGCGCAACCGATGGCACCGTTGCGCATGGCCTTGTAACCGCCACGGACAGCGAGAGCACCACCAGTGAAGAAACCGGCAATGATGGCGTTCCAAGGGTCTTCCTTCTTGCTGTGGTTGGGTCAGTATGGCGGGCTGGTCTGAAGCGAGTTGGACAAGACGTACCGAATGCCCTTGACCGCGCAGTCAAAGGTACTGAACATGCCACCCCAGACACCAAAGTTACCACCCAGGACGGGAGCACGCGCCTTGATGGCAGTCAGAGCGCCTATCCTTCTCTCGCCATAGCTGTTGCGCCGAGTCTCAGTATGTTGTTTCTGGTCGTGTGAGGTGGTTGAGAGGGTGGTCAAACGTACGGACTGTTTCTGAAACCCTTGATACCGTGCCAGAGCGAACCGCCGATTGCGCCCATGCAGAAAGCACCTCCGAAGTCGTTCAAGGCCCTGTGGGAGGAGGAAAGTTAGCGGGTCGGTGGGAGGTGGTGGCGTATGAGGTGAACATACACCCAAGGGCAAGGGTCTCTGCTGTGATCCATGGCGAATGTGGAATGTATGTGGTTGTGGTCGAGGTCAAGAGGTGGATAGTGTCCTGAGTGACGGATTGGCCTCCACCTGCAACTTTTCCGTACACGGTGATGGAAGGATGGTCCGTGCGTATCGTGTTTTTGCTTGGCCAAAATTGTTCTGTTCCACTGCATCTTCTTCTCTTTCAACAGCAGCAATCATGTCGCTGGGTGTACCAGAGGTTGCTCCGGTCTTGTCGACTCCGGATACACACGTCTTTGAGGATCCCACCCCTGCCGTCGACCCTTCTCTGGTGCGGACTTTCTCGGACGAACAATTATATCTTACCTACGAAATCAAGAGGACCGTCGAAGAAATCCGCCATGGAAAATACAAGCGGATAGCTCTCCAATTTCCCGATCATATGTTGACTGATGCTCCGAGGATTTTTGAAGCATTACAGAAAGAGCTTCGCACACAAAACAAGAGTCAAGACGTGACCGAAGCCCTGGACAAGGTTTCGCTGGATGCCGAACAAGAGAGACTCTGCATCCTGGGTGATACTTCATACGGTGCCTGCTGTGTCGACGAGGTCGCCGCCGAGCATGTCCTGGCCGATGTTGTAGTGCATTATGGCCGTACCTGTCTTTCTCCGACTCAGAGGCTGCCCGTCATCTATGTCTTCACCTTCCGTCCGCTTGATCTGGATGCCGTCGTCGCCAGCTTCCAAAAGACTTACCCGGAAAAAGACCACAAGGTAGTCTTGATGGCAGACATTCCCTACGCTGAACATGTGCAACCTCTACAATCTGCTCTTCAATCTCTTGGCTACACCAACCTGTTTTCCACATCCATCGTCCACAACCCTTCGTCCTTGTTGCCTAATCGCACTGTCCCCGCTGGATCAGACGAAGATGCCGCTGTTCTTCGCGACTATTCGCTTTTTCACATCTCGGAACCTCCGACATCCCTCCTTCTCAACCTCACCTCTCGTGTAGCTTCCATTGACATCTACCCAACCGTATCTGAGGGTTCTGAAGCTCCTCAAATCATGTCAGCATCCACCGCTCAAATTCTCCGTCGCCGTTATGCTCTCGTCACAAATCTTAGCACTGTCTCTGTCTTTGGAATTCTGATCAACACTCTTTCCGTCAAGAACTACATGGAAGCTCTGGCTCACGTTCAGGATCTAATCACTCGTGCTGGCAAGAAGTATTACACCTTCGTTGTTGGCAAGGTCAACGCTGCCAAGGTTGCAAATTTCTCCGAGGTCGATGGTTGGGTCATCATCGGTTGCTGGGAAAGCAGTTTGATTGAAAGTAAAGACTTCTGGAAACCCATCATCACACCTTTCGAACTAGAGCTGGCTCTTACGGACGAAAGAGATCGTATCTGGACCGGAGAATGGAACAGCGACTTCCAATCCTTGCTCGGCAAGAAAACTGTGGTCAGGGGCGAAGGCACATACGATGGCGAATCAGACAACCAGGACGGTCAAGGCATCGATGGAGAGTCTGACTCGGAATCAGAGGCGCCAGTCTTCGATCTCCGTACTGGACGTTACGTATCGCAGAGTCGACCCATGGCACGACCTTCTGCTTCCGCCCCCAAGAAGACCGCTGCTACCAGTCTTACCAAGCGTGCCAACGGTGATCTCGCTCGGATCGGTGGCGAAGTCTCTCCTGCTGCCGAGTTCTTGCGCAACAAGCGTACATGGCAAGGTTTGGGTACCGACTACGAAATCGCCTATGACTACGATGAAGATGGCAAGATTAAAGGCGCGTCCATGGAAGAAGGCCGTGGCGGTGTTGCCCGAGAATATGTCGTCGGTGACTCTGAGCGCTCATGAAGCAATCTCAGATTGGCTAGGTCAAGCTGGAAGGCTCAAGACTAGCTTAACTTCCCCTCCGACATTCACACTCGCAGAGGTAAGCTTTGTTTTCTTTTTCTTTTTCATGCAAAACGTGCTGGTTCAAGGATGAACACCTGATAGGGACAGCTTATGCACTATGTGCAGATGCTGAGAACTCAGGAAGAGTATTTTAGTAGATGCCTCTCTAGTCTGAAAAACGCACCAGCTCGCACAATCTTCGTTATCTGCATTCATCATTAGAGAGCAGCTGGCTAACGCATCATGGCTCTAGGTCACATCTTCCACATCGAGACGACATTCCAATCGGCAAGCATCATACTCAAGAATGCGCATCAACGCTTCTGGAATTCTTGATGTCCACTGGCATTAAGTAAAGCCATACGCAAGCTAGGAGTGTTGCCGATAGATCTTGTCCCTGACTAGATACCCTCTCACGTCTAACCGAGGGCTCATGATCATACAAGCATCACGACAACCTCGAATAACTCGCGCCAAAGAACATTCAGTTCGATTGAAATTCTTCCATGCCTACGAAGATCTACAGACGCGCTCAGGACGGGGCAATACATTGGACAGAACTTCAAGCCACTGCTATGGCAATAAGCTGGTTTGCCAACTTCAAGCTTGTGAATATACACACATAGACGTACATCTGCAGTAATATGCACCAATGTCGCGGTATGCAGACAGCATGTAATGAGCAGTCGAAACCGATTGGTTGCACCATGTCCAAGACTCGAAAGAGCTTGGACTATCTATATAGATATATCACTATATGATAAGAAGTGACCCTGCTTGTCACTTTCACCTTCGCTCCTTCCCATCATACCCCTTCCGTGTTTGTCACTTTCCAATTGATCGCTAGTCCTCGAGGTAAGAACAATGGATAATAGCGTTGGTCATGCCCTTCCCAATCGATTCCTCAAAACTTCAGAAATGTAGCTCTAGGCCGTGAGCTCGATGGCCCTGTCAAGTTCATTCATGAGATCTATGAAGAAGATGAGAAGTGGGGAGTACTGTGCGCAATGTCGTATTATTCAAGATTTACTGAGGATGAGTAAAGGTCCAAGAAATGCGATACCGGGGCTACAACTCACTAGTCAATTGATCCCTCTCCTCCCTTGGCTTGCTCTCTCTTATTCCATCTTGCTCGTGTGTGCTACAAAGTTTGTCAACTAATTTGCACTTTTCCTACCACCATAACGTCCATGAGCGGCTTGAGTATAACCCTTTGATATCATGGTATTTTACATCTCCTCTCAGTGCAAAAGTCGGTCCCTCTCTCTCTCTCTCTTGCTACTTCATCGTGTTCTGATAAGCTATTGAATGAGACAATCTCTTTCCGAATAGGGGTGTGACCATAGAGATGCCTGAACATGATCCTCTCTCCATGAGTATCGCCGTTTTATAGGGAAGCATTGTGCATTTCTAAAGCTACACCGTGACTGTCCATCACATATTGGGAGGCAATGAGAAAAGCAACAAAGTTAAGTTTAGAAATATATTATTGTAAATTTATTCGGTAGAAAGTCTTTTCTATTGCAAAAAACAAAAAACAGCTATCCTTTAAAGATGAATCTTTTTCTTTTCGGAAGAGTCATAATGGTGATTAAACCACAACACGACAAACAAGACAAGCACTCCGATCGCAATCTACATGATCATCATGACAGCAGCGACAGCGGACACGGCAAAGGCCAACGAAGGCACAGCGCCCTGGAAGCCGCCGTTCGAAAAGCTGGCCACGTCGTTCTTGGCAAGCTTGTACGGGGGCTCGTAGGTGTTGAGTGTCGAGTTGCGGGTGCCGTCCCAACAGTAACGCTGGAAGCACTGGTTGCAAACATCAGGGACCTGGGTGTTTGTGCGGCCGAGCGAGCGGCTGAGGATGGCGCAGCCGACACAGGTGGGCCATTCGCTGTCGAGAGTGCCGTTGCCCAGGGTAGCGCTATTGTAGCCGTTTTCGATAATGTAGTTGCGCTCAGTGTCGTTGTACTGCAGGTCGAAGGTGCTGACGTTACTGTGGTAGATGTAAGGGGCATTGGGGATGTAGACGATCAAAGGAGTCATGTGTGTGGTGTTGCTAGCGTCACAGCCAAAGAAGGTGGGACGGTTGTTAAGGCCAAGGTTGACAAAGGTCTGCTGATCAGGGATGGACGGGAAAGAAGTGCCGTTGGCAATGGGCAAGAAGCTACGTTGATAGGTAGCAACGAGGGCAGTGCCGTTGGGCCAGTTGGCGCCGCCGTTGTCAGCAGTGGTGTCGGCAGATGAGTCGATGGCAAAAATGACATCGACATTTCTCACGGGCTGGATAAGAGGGTGCAAAGGAATATTTTGCAGATCCTCACCACCATCGACAAGGGTGAGCTGATCAGTGTTGGCGACACGGCTGGTCGCGTTGTTGACACCGAAGAAGGGGTTAGGGTAGTTGGCAATGTCATCGTTGTCCTTACCAATGTTGGCCAGTACAGCAGTAAGAGCCTTATTGATCAGACCAGTAGAGCCATTGATTTGCAAGAAAGCCTGGTTGAACAAGGAACTGGAAGTTCCCATGATGTAACCAGCATTGTCGAGTCCACGGACACACTGCTTGTCTCCCTGTACAACCATACCATCGGAGAAGTTTGATCCGAGATAGCGCATGGGAGCGAATGCATAGGTAGTAGGGTCGAATGAACCAAGCTCCCATGGGTTCATCTCGTAAACAGTAGCGTTGCCATCAATGACGAGTTCGCCTCTGGCACGGCCATCAGTGACGAAGATGGGCATGGGAGTGTTACCAGCTCTGAACTGGTCAGAGTCGGCGATAGATGAGAAGGTGTAGTCAGGGCCTCCCATGCTGGAGTTGATCAACTGGTATGAAAGAGCGCGGCCCCAGTAATCGGTGATAGTGGTCTCGTAGCCAGCATCGTTCTTGCCCTGAACAGTCTCGTAGATGTCTTTGAGATAGTCGGCCGAGCTCAGAATCTGAAGATGGCTGCTTGCGGGACCCTCGAGGATCGAGCTCCCGAATTGCCATGTGCCTCCGCTGTTGCTGTCGGATGTGTCTTGAGTCAAAATGTTCTCGACCGAGGAGAAGTTGTTCATAAACAAACTTCCCACCAACCATGAACCACCCGAAAGACCAGCAAGGTAGGTGGAAGACTGCAGGAGGCCACCAAGTTGACCTGCTCCGGTAGAGTTGGAAGTGCGGTTGTCGAAGGCTGCCACGGCACCGGCGTAGTTCATCAGGGCACGGTAACCACCGCCTGATCCAGCAATAGCAATGTTGGGGAGAGCGCTTACATTGTTTGCCGCGCTATCAATGTATGAATTTGTGTCGAGTCCGGTAATGTTCATGCGACCGAGCAAGTTTCTCATGGCCGAAACCGTGTTGTTTCTTCGTACGTAGAGCCATTCTGTCTCGTTGTTGGAGATGGTGGTTGCTTCGCGGATAGTAGGGCGATCCGAAGGGCAGTCGACAGCTGTAGGGACATATCCGTTAGGAGCTTCAGGAGCCGCACGCTTGAGTGCGGCCAGCGGGACAGCGAGGGCCTCTGCGGCGGCTTGCTCAACAGAGGGGTCGCGAATAACCACAACACTGGCCGAGACGTCAGGGAGAAGGGCGGCGACCGACACCAGGCCGGTCAATGCTGTTTGGGCCTTCATCCTGGTATTGAGATAGGGATGCAGAATGTGATTAAGGAATAGACAGGCATGCAGAGGCCGGGGCAAACAGAAGATATATCGAGTTTGCCGGCTCCCACGGAAACGGAGCCAGTAGAGTGACGTATGGACGCTAGAGGCTATTACAGTTTCAGGACCCAACACACCTTGGCGCATTTCATCTTACTGTCGCGTGTGTATACGCCGCGATACGCTCTCTTGGCTACTCCTAATCATACAGTAGTACATTGCGCGTATAGTAAGATAGCCACATATCATGCACTTAAAGATCTGACTGGTGTAGAGTCGAAATACCAACAATGCCCAGAATATCTTTTTTCGAGCACAAGATCAAGATCAGTCGATCTTCCGCCTGCTCGGTTGCCGCGGAGGAACCGTGCAGATCATTTTGCCCTCCGGCTACAAGACAGTATCATCAAACCTCTCCGGTTGCTAAAAGTATGTAATGCGTGTAGCTGTAGAAATGTACAATGCTATTAAGAAACAAGGGAGTATCCACTGAGAGCCAACGTCTCGGCGGCTCTCTTTAGTCACACCTCTGCTTCGAAGAAGAATCGTGCCTTTTCAAAGTGTACACTTCGCTCTACGCTTTCATAGGAGAGGGGTGGAAAGTAGGAAGCTGTTTGATGTCTGTTTCGTTAGAGTTGCAGCCGCGAGGCTCCAGCACGGTTGGCAACGCCACTGCTCCTCAGCTCCGGCACACCTCTCCGACTTGGTCAAGCTGAAGCGATACACAACGATGACATCTACTTCGAATCTGACAGCTCCAGCCTCTTATCCAGGTTCTTCTCACCCAGGTACGTACTCGCTCAGCCCTGCTCGTGGATAAACATCTTTCTCGGCACTCTTGCGGCCGACGGCTGTGCATAACTCCAGTAACCAACAAGCACGAGGGCTTGGAAAACCGCCGCTTATTGGCCGACACCAACGGGCAGGAATCCTCTTCTTCTTCGTATCTTTATACGCGTACGAGATAAGCTGATCGACCCCTTAGCTGCGCACCCCCAATAGCTGCGCGTTTCGCGATTTGTCGCTCTCATCAACACAACCACTTCATACTCAATTGACTTAACAATCACGTCGTCGCTATGGCTTAACGCGAGCAACAGATCAACCTTACGCTCGAGGACCTCCGTATAGGTGTTATCGCATCGATTCGAGCCGCTGGCGCTGCGTACGGCCTCCCGGAATCGACGCTCTGCGCGCGCCTCGCTAGAACAACCAATCGACGTACCGCACACTAATACCGTAAGAGGCTCTCTATTCGACAAGAGGAGTTCCTTGTTAACTGGATCCTTAAACAAGAGGCTTAAGGCTTTCCTCCCTTACACGCTCGTTATCGTGAAATGGCCACTCGAATTCTACGCCTTAATGGCGATACCGAGCTACTTAGAAAGAAGTTCGTTACTAAGCTTATTCGAGATAATTCACGTATTGCCTTAGTTATTAGAAGACCTATTGCATAAGATCGTATTAACGGAACACACCCCGAAGCGATATAAGAGTTCTATACCATGTACTAAGACATCGTTCACCGCTATAAAATTCAGCTATGTAATACATGGAATATGGATGAACATAGCATTGCTATAGGTGTATGTACCAACTCATATGTACTTAGATCATTAGAGAAGAAACGCTCATACGTTAAATCACTAGAATCGCGCGAATAGGTCTTAATTATTAAGGTTATATCCCCGCTCGGTAGATACACTCGGCCCCTTATAATTTTTAAGGGTGCTACACTATAAACTAGCCACTTTCTTACCGATACACCAAATTGGCTATATACTAGCTCTAAAAATGGATGGACTACTAATTCTAAGGGTTTATCTTGGCTTTAAACCATATTTGAGCTAGAAATAAGGCCTCTAACTAGCTAGTAGCGTCTACTTATCCTAGATGGCTATAGCAGCTATACGGCCATTGATTTTCTCTAGTATTGTAAGTAAAACAAGATACATCTATTGTTTCTGCCTGCTTATATAAGCCATGTGTTACAGCCTCTTAATCTTAGTGTTTTTGCACCTCTAAAATTAAGATACCGGTCTTAAATCGCAGCTCTAGCTTCGCTTAACGATGCCTTACCTATTAAGAAGCACCGCTTTGTTACCTGCTACCATCTAGCTCGAATAGAGACCTTTACACCTCGCCTATTACGTACTAGCTGGCAAGTAGTAGGCCTCTATCCATTTAACCCCTTAAAAGGGCTAAATTCCTCCTAAGTATAGGCTTTAAAACCACGTTAAGCTATACCACTACAACCATAAGAAACCACTCCAATTTTTAGTACACTAAAAAGCTTAAGACATATACAATACATAACACAATCAATTCGGAAGAAATTAGGCGAGAAACAAGCGCTATATTAAGCTCTACATAAGGCTGGCGATGCGATTAACCAACTTAATGCAAAACAGGTCGCTCTATAACACCGCAACGCTTAACTCGAGGCTTAAGTTGATGAATTAACTGTTAAGAGGCGGAAGAAGGTCCCTACCAACCCTTATACTTAGTTTGCGTCCATAGATCAGATCATAATGGCTAGAGAGGCCCTCGTATAACAGGAGGCATAAGAGGTCGTGAGATAGTCAAAATACGACGCATCTGCTGCTGCGCGTGAACTCGCTAAGCAGAGCTTGGAATCGCTCCAATTTGAGTGGCAGATAGACAACTTTTGATGTATATACAGTCGAATCTATCGAGGCCTCTTAGCTGCGCGGCTTCGCGCAGCTGCGCAGCTGAGGGGGGTGCGCAGCTGTTGGGTTGCGCAGCTTAATAGGATTCTTTTTGGAATATGGTCATCGTTGCTCTGGTGCCTACGTTGTCCGCGGGGTGCGATAGCAGTAGTCCAGTCAAGCAACATTTAAGCCATGACGACTGTGCCACCGTGGAAGAGCGGCCCATCTTATGCTGACGAAGAAAATGTTGGGTGAGGTAACGAATCAAACATAACAACTACATCATGAAGAATCACAGTCTCTTTGCTCTGATAGCGCTAACCTAACAATGTCCTTGCAAAACTCCTTGACCTGTCCAAAACCCAAAGGCATCATGTCATCCTCATTCCTCGACCCTAGGCAGTCACAGCCCTGTTCACTGAACGTCTCCTGGGCAACTGTACTTCCTCAACCTCACTCTCGTCACTGAACCCACCCCAAGGCAATTCAACATCGCTTTCCTCATCGAGCCCATCAAGACCAAATGGACGATGCTGTGCCTCCTTGACCTCCCGAGCTCTGTGAGCCAATTCGTCAACATCAATACCTAGACTCTGCAATGTCTCTTCCACTTGCTCGCCGTCCAACTCTTGCAACTGCTGTTCGCCATCAATGTCGGTGGCAGATGATTTTTGGCCCTCGAGAACGTCGTAAAGAGCATAGATTTGATCGCTGCGGCGTTCGATCTCAATCATTAGAGAGGCCATCTTCTGCTTCACAGCCAGACGCTTGCGGCGGCCGAGAGCGGGATCATGCTTGTTGTACATCTTCTCGTAACCTTGAAGCTGGAGCTTCAGATGTTTGACCTCGTCTTCGAGTTGCTTGAGCACGGTTGCTAGAGCCACAGGTGGTGGTTGAGAGGGTCGAATTGTGGCGTTTGTGTCGTCAATCTCACGTTCAGAGACAGGGATCGGTCGAGGGATTGTGACTTCCTTATCCTGCGAATCTTGAGACGGGCAAGCGGTACACTTCAATTTGTCGTGAGAGATATCACCGACTGTGTTTGCCATAGTGGCTTCAGCTCCTGGACCAGTATGGAGGGTGATGTCCGGGAGAATGAAGGCAGACGTCATCTCCTCGATACTCTTGCTGCGGTTCCTTCGGCGAGACGAAGTGCTCATGAACGATGCCTCGATCGACTCTCTAGGTTCGGAGTACGAGATGGCATCAGATGTGTGAGGCGATTGGATTCGAACATTCTTGAGCAGGCCAGTGTTTTCATCGACCTGGGATCTGATGGTGAAACGTCCTGTATCGTTGTTTGTGACATCCCTAAGAGAAGACTTGCGAGGCATAGCAGCCATGTTGGTGGAGGTCGCATTTTCCTTGGTTTGGGGTGCAGATACGGCACGCGCAGTTTTCGAAGCACGTCGTTCTTCCTCGAGTGTCTTTCGCAGCTTTGCCAGTTCTCTGGGATCAAGAAAACTCAGATAGGTGATATCTCTAGAGTCATCGTCGTCGTCATTGTGGCCAGTTCCAGATTTGATAGGTCTAGAGAAATCCAAGTTGGTCGTCGAATCAACATCGCTAAGGTCAACAACGCGTTGGGACTTTGAGGTGTTCTGACGAGTGTTGGACTTGGAACGGGAGCGAGATCGAAGATTGGCAGGTGCAGCAGCGGAACGTGATCTCCTAATCTCATTCTCAATGCTATCCAGGATGTTGTGCTTGGTATCCTGACCAAGTCTTCCACTGGTTTGGCGCTTGCTTGAAGGTTGCTGGTTATCTTGAGCAGAGCGTGACTTGGACGATTTATTGGTCTGGTCTTGCGCAGGGGCGGACTGCATAATCAGGTCGTGCTGCATGTCGCGAACAGCGGCCTCACGACGATGTATCCGTGCATTCAAGTCAGACTCGCGTGAATTCCACTGCTGTGTTTCGTCGTTGAACTGAGCCTTGATCTGAGCAAGTCTGACGCGCAGACGACCATTCTCAGCCTGTAGAGCTTCGACATCAGCTTCAAGATGTTCGTTCAAATCACGCAACTGCATATTCTCGTTCTTAAACTCTTCGGAGTTGTAGTAAGCAACGCCGAGTTGGGTGACCAGATCATCACGTTCTTGGGTCAAACGCTTGACGGCGATATCGTTGACAGATATCTTGCGCTCACCGCGGTCAAGGCGGTCTTGCAAGGTCTTGATGGTAGACTGCGGAGTGGCTCTATCAACGCGCCATTTCTCTTTGGCACTACCATCATCATCCTCGCCCAATGCACTGTCAGGCCGTCGCAGCTTCTGCTCGACGTCGAGGCGCGACTTGAGCTGGCCAACTTCTGTCTCGTACTCTTCGAGTCTCTTTTGTGCTTCACTCTTTTCAGATTCGAGATTTGCAACCTTATCCTTCAGGAGCTGTAGGGAAGCAAAGATTGCTTTCTCTTCGTCGGGCACGGCGATCGAGTTGATGTTTGCGTGAGCGATGGTGTTTGTGATGGTAGGATTGTTGTATGATGCAGAAGTGAAGCGCGAACGTGACTTTTGCGAGCGCGAGAAGACTGGGGTGCCATCTTTGCGTATGCCCGACACGAGTTCGGTGATGTTCGGAAGGTCGGGAAGCATGAAGGAAGCTTGGGTCTGGGTGCCGGTCCAGGTCGCGGTAGGGTTTTGCAGCGGATGCTGAGGTGTGGACGCGGATTGCAGACCTTGGTCGCGCGAGTAAGAGGTTGGTAAATTGGCCGAAGTGAAGCGCGTGTTTCGCGGTTGGACGGTTTGAGTGGTCGGGCGGTCCTCGCCAACAAAGGAAGAGTCGCTCTCGTGGCGGACCTTGTGGTGCATGTCGGACAAGGAGCGGCGCTGCGAGGCATTGGCTCTCTTGTCGCTAGAGTGGGCGCGTCGCAACGAAGCTTCTTTTCTCAGATTGTCGGCCTTCTTTGGCGTGGGACGCGTGCTTCTCGGAGGAGTGCTGTGCAAATCGTAGAGACTGTCGCTAGGGAGTGGGATGTCGGACATGTCGAAGCTCTTGGGGCTGCCTTTCTTGCCGCGTCCTGCTTCGATGGACATGGAGGCGTCAGGCGAGGGCGATGGCGACTTCTCGGTAAAGTCTGGGAAGCTGTCGCGCACAAAGGACGAGTCAATGTGCATTGCGGGCTGGGGCGGGTTGTAGTAGCTGAAGCGCTGTGCACTGGATCGGAGGTTGGGCAGTTGCAGCGACTGCGTGGCCGTGTCGAACTGCTGGGTGGACTCGAACTCGGGCTGGAAGCTCGACATGGTCGACGTGTTTCCAGGCGACTGGCGAGGCGAAGGCATGCTAACAGGCAAAGATGCCTGGATATGCAATGCTGAAGAAGGATGCTTGAAACTTGACACGACCTGGCACTGTCCACGAGCTCGCGTCAACATCAAAACACACAAAGTAAACATCAAACGCCAAGACACCAAGACAACCTCCCGTCTTCTCCGCTGTCCAATCACACCGCTTCATCCCCAAACACCACCTCATACACCTTACCCGTTTCTTGACATACTAACATGACCTATACAATTATACTTTCCTCTCGAAGGTTGAGTCGGGTTCAAGAAGAGCTCAGCGGTGGTTGTATTACATTCAGGTCAGCTATGCAACAAGAGAAAGCAGATGGAAGCGAGGCTTTCGATGGACTTTTCTTCCTTTTCGCAGCTATGAAGTTACATCAATGTACTTGAATTAGGTGAGCCCAAAGAGAGCCATGGTTAGAGAAAGAGAAAAACGTATCGCTCCCAAGTCCATTGGAGCTGATACCATGAGCTGTAAAAATGCATCATCACCTCCAGATCAGGAGCATAATGAGAAGAGGCCTGGAGAATGTCGTGTTCTTTGGATATACCCCTACTTCTCAGAGTCAAAGTAATTTACGGTCATTTTCAAATCAGAGTACTGCCAGAGGGAGCCTCTGGGATCATACCCAGACCTCTTTGACCGGTAGTGATAGGTTTCTTGACAGAAGAGTGCGGAGTGGGCGAGGATTTGCAACGCTTGGTGGTGACGGTCTTGACTATAGTCGTTTCAGAAGGATGGATCGTTCTAAAACTGGTGGAAAAGTCCTTTTCAGATTTGGTGGAAGAGACCTTTCTAGTCCTAGTGGATAGGATCGTTCTGAAACTAGTCGAGTAGGTGGTCGGAGTAGGTGTGGGTGTGGATTTGGATTTCGATATGGACTTGGATTTGGATTTGCAATGCTTCACAGTCACGGTCGTGGTTGTGGTCGGAGAGCTGACCAATGTACGACGAGTAGACGAGACAGTCGACGATGTACGGCGAGTGGATGGGATGGTGGATGTACGACGAGTCGAAGAGATGGACGATGGAAGACGAGTAGAAGAGATGGTTGATGATGAAAGACGGGTGGACGAGACAGTCGGAGATATTTTCAAGGAGACAGTAGAAACCGTACTGAAGACCGTGGTCGTGCTGTGGACGTGAGGAGGGACCAGGACCAGCACGGTACTAGAAGCGTTGATCGATGCTGTTGGCTCGACTATGTTGACGACAGTAGTGGTCGAGCTGGGCTCGCCATTGTTGTAAATTGTATGAGTGCCCGACATGGTGGAGTTGATAGTCAACGTCAGGGTTGTAACCGGTCCTGGAAGGGTTGTGTTGGCTGACGAACTTGGCCTGACAACAGTCCCGAAAGTGGTGTCCCAGGAAGTGCTCATGCTGGACGAAGCAGAGGAAACAGCGGCGAGAGCACCGAGCACTAGACTCGACTTCATCCTGGATGCTATATAGAGTCAGCAGATGCGTCGTTGTAGAGCCCATTGATTAGACCACACAATGTCCTGAGAAGTGCTTGGAGGTGAGAGAGCTCAACATACCAGAGGTAGTAATGGGCAGAGATTGTAGTCGATGATACTCAATGAATAGAGCGGAGTTGCAGATGAGACGAGAAGCAATGGTACAACGCCCGAAGTAATACAGAGCTTGATGTCGAGAAGCAAGATAGATGGTTGGGATGCTGAGAGGGAAACACATGAGCTTTGAGCTTGGTTGAGGGCAGGCACGCCTTGATTTCCACCATCAAGCTTGCGAGTGGAGAATGAGAGAAATCCTCGCGTGGCAGGAGGGGAACCTGACGAAGTTTATCGACTTCCTGAACACCATCAGCTCGAGAATACCTCTGCTTCACAGTACACATTATCAATGGACCAAGTCTGTCATCCGATGTTGTTGTACGATGTCTAAGAAATGGTCAGTACCGAGCACAGCCTGCCGAATTGGTGAGAGTTTCGAGAAGAAGGCGAAAGCGAACACGAGACCAAAGAACGTAGTCGTAAGACATCATACAAGAGTGAATGCATTGGTATACGAGAAGAGACTACATCAATCCCGTAGTATAACATAATGCTCTATGTCTCGCATAAAAACTTGGGGACCATCGCTGATGCGGTCGGTGAAAAACCAGAGGTGTAACAATCATGAGATATACTTTGAGCCAAACGCTGTCCACAAAGTGCAGAAATACCACAGCCAGAGACTGCAGTGTAGAGCGCACACATCTATTGCAGAAGATGGTCCTGGGATGGGTTAGCAAGCGATCTGCAATGTTATGGTCAGGTAAACTTACGCGGAAATGCTTTTGGTTGTTTCCTCTCTTGTCGTTGCCCCATTGGTAGTTGGCCTGCGCTCTTTGTTCACGCTTCTTCTCTCTCTTCTCGGCGGCGCGCACCTCCTTCTTCTTGACCTCACTGACGCCAACCATACCAAGGCCACCCTCTGCACGAGTGACAATTTGACGACCACGGTCGCGTCTTGAACTTCTGGCTTCCTCTTCGTCGTCGGAGTCGTGACGGCCTTCGATAGCTCTTTGTTCTGCCCTCTCTTCCGCAGTGGGGTAGCTGCGAAGGTTCTGGCGATAGTACTTGGCAAGCGAACGGTGACCAGCAGTGCGTCCTGTAGGCAAGTGCAATTCATATTCGTCGTGATATACGGCGTGAGGAGTGTTGTGAGCGTGAGAGTGGTATCCATCTGTGTTTCGGTGAGGACGAGGGTCCTTGTGAGAATGGTGTCTGTGGCGGTCGAGAGTCTTGTAGCGGTGCGAGTGGTCATCGATAGGCACAGAGGTAATCTCATCAGTCGGCACCGATGACAAGGAGCCGTCACTCTCCCATCCTTCATCATCCTCATCGGCCATCTCTGCGTCTCCGTCGCCGTCTTCGGTCTCAATAGTGACCTTGGTGGCACGAGCGGCACCTAGCTTGACACCGCCTTCTTGCTGATCGTCTGCGCCGTCGGTACTTTCGTCATCTTCCTCGTCTGAGTAGGTGCTTCTGAAATCATAGAACTCTCCAATCTCGAGCATATCGTCTTCAGTGCTGTACGGAATCATGCAGTGGCCTCTATCGCGCATGTGTGTCTGGATACCGGAAGCGGTGTGCTTGAGCTGACCACAGTACAAGCACTGGTGGTCATCGTGAATTTTCTCATGGAGGTAGCTCAGAAGACCCTCCAAATCGACCAAGAACTCTCTTTCGGGAATGAACATGCCGTGTTGCTTGGACATGTGCTTGATGTTCTCGTCAAGATCTCCGCAGATGGTGTTGCAGAACAAGCACTGGTTGAGCAGGACTTCGACCATGTCGTCGGCATCAGTAGGGGCTCTGGATGAGTTGTCGTCGTCGGCGATGTCGGTCTGTTGGACAGCATCGGTGATGTGTGGAAGGTCGGCATCGCGTTCCTCGGGACGGTCGGTAGCGACGGAGGCAACTGAGGCGGTCTCGACATTGGAGGCGGTTTCGAGAGGTTCTCCGAGAGAGAAGGTAGAGCTCATGACGGAGCTGGCATCGTCGACATCTCTCATGTGCATGCGAGCAATCTGCTGTCTGTGTTTTTGGCTTCCAAGATGGTTTGCGTAGGCGTTCTCACTGAAGTAGGTCTTTTGACAGGCGGAGCAGACCTTTTCGAAGGAGGCGCGAGCGGCGGTGGCAGCGGCTGAAGCCTTGTTGGCGAGGACCTTTTCGGCAAAGACTTCAGAGGTGAGTGGGGGAAGCGATGCGACTCTTCTCTTGAGGTTGTAGCGGCTGGAGAGTTGTGTCAGATACGAGAAATGCTAGGACATTGGACAGACTTACTGCCAGTCGCTTTGCATGTGGGTGCGCTGCAGGTCGCTTGAGCGGAAGGCGACCTGGCATGTGTTGCAGGTGAAGGGGTGGGTGGGACCCGATGCCATGCTAGCCATGATGAGGTGTGTTGGCAGGAGTGGTATACAGCGATGTGTGGGTTGTATGGAAAGTGGCGCACAGTGTCAGAAGAACAAGAGCGCAGCACGATAAGAAATGTCTGGAGAGGCAAACTTTCTTGCTCGCAAAGTCATGTCATGTCCCAAATTTCGTCAGTCGAAACGCCGCAATCCCCGGGCCCGACTCGTCCGTCCCTGCCTTGCCGCCAAGCCTGCCTCGACCTTCTTCATTCTCACACCCTGATTGTAGGTAACTTGCAACTCTTTGTGAGTCCATCTCTACTTGGTCTTGGTGAGTCTCTATCTGTCCACTTGCCATTCGACGATTCTTTCTGAGATGGGCGAATCTTGAACCGTAATATCAATCAACCAACAAGTTCGTTCTCATGTGTCGCTTCCTGCCGAAGCCTCGTCCGCATCGCGTCTCTTTACCTTAACCCTCGCGTGCTCATAAACATTCTTGACAACATCGGTTATGGCTGTATAGCTACTTCTTCCTCTCGTCTGGTCTTGTATTACTATGGCTACTCCATCCTCATATGGCCCAACATCCTTGCCGCCATCATCATCACGCCGCCATGTTATCCAAGACTTGATCAATCGGTACGTGGTCCCGCGGGAGGTATATTACTCGAGCCACCATCTGATTCTTGTCTTTCAGTTTCTTTATCCAACTGCATCAAGGATGCGGCGCTTCTACATGTTCGACACCTCTTTGCGCAACTGCGAGGTCTCATCGCTCATCTCCACCAATGCGTGGCTACACTGCTGTCAGTGCCCGAACTATGGCGGTCGTCTTGGCCTCATCTGAAAACGCATACGACCGTCTCTGCCCGAATCTTTGCAGTCAGCTTCCGACCATCACTACCACTGCACAGGAGAAGGTCGATCACAGATCGATCATGCAGCAGCTTTTCAATTCTGAATCACTTAGGAACATCCACTCAGTCGAGAATACACACTCAGCAAAACCCTCATGTCCCGAGTCTACCATCGAGGTCTCGTCTTCTGCTTCAATGTCTTGCAATGACCTGATTGAACTTTGCGGTGTCACACGTAGCGCTCGTTCCGCTCTGTTGTCTTCGAAGCAAGACGACCATGTTGTCCGTCTCTATTCGAGGTTACGTTGCTTGTTTTCCAGCTTCCCGTCTCTGGCGCGCTCCTTCTCTGATGAGCCTATGGGTGTTTTGGCAGGACCAGTCACACCTCACTTTATGTTTCATCGCATTAGGCTCCATCATGTATTCGAGTCGATGCACGAACTTGGACAAGATGCTTCAACTGTCGTTTTCGATTCTATATGGGAGGCTCTTGAGCCAGTGTTCGAGAGCCCCTTTGACTCAAGATATCAAGGATTAAGAACCTCTCAGACCTTCCCGTCTGATGTCAAGGGCGTTCAGGTCACTAGTGTATTGCATTATGCTATTCACGCGCTTACTTCCTTTGTGCCTCAAGCTTCGAGGGATACCTGGCACATGGTCTGGTCTACGATTGTTAATGGCAAAGCGTATGGCAAGCAAAAACAAATTCCAGATGATCCAATCATTTCACCTTGGCTGTCAATTCTCGACAGTTTCGAGCAAGATTCTGCTCTGCGGATGGCAAAACGCCTAATCCGGGCGATTGGTGCCAGAACATGCCTTGAAGAAACCCTATGTGCCTGTGGTTTGGACGATACGAAGCCGGATCCGCGACTGAAAACCTGGAAAACTAGTCGCCGGGTCAGAGAATCCCTCATCGATTTACTAGTTGCAGAGGAGCAAAATATACGGATCGCTACATTTAAGGTCAAGTACCGAGAAGAGTTGCGGCATGGTGGAGAGCTTGTTGGTACCACATCTCTTATCTGGCTTGAGTGGCTGCGCAGATGTTTCTTGAAAGAATGGGATGGCTCTCTGCAGATCAATAGATGGACTGTGGCTGGCTCGGCACTTGAGTTGATCGAAGATCTTTGTAAGAGCAAATCTCCGTTGCTGTTTTGTATAACTAACGTTCTCAGGGAAACACCGAGGTCGAGGACAGCTAGATATGCCTGCAAAACTGTTCACATGTTCCGCCGTAATTGATTCTCTCAATGTCGACGAGGCAGCACAAGACTGGCTGTCTTACAAGCCAGACCCTAACACTCGTCATCTATTGTCATTCAAGTTCCTATTCAACACAAGATCAACGATTTTACTGGTTCGCACATCGCATCATATCCTCATGCGGCGCGCCTACAACGAAGCGGACGCGGTATTGCACTTACGTCGAGGAACAATGCCCCAAGTTAACATCCAGGACGTTGTCTACCTTGATCGCCGTCTAAGAGCCGCTCAAGACCATTACATTGTATTGAAGATCAACAGGCAATCCGTACTATCTGATGCTTTTGATCAACTATGGCACAGGGAGAGGCGAGAGTTGTTACGACCACTCAGGATACGTATGGGAATCGATGAGGGTGAGATTGGTCATGATCTTGGAGGCGTTCAGATCGAGTTCTTCAAGCTTGCTTGTCAGGAGGCTTTCAATCCCGCCTACTGTGAGTCGGTTTTACCTCGACTTTGGAATCTTTATGCTAAACTGACGCAGCACTCTTTTCAATTGATCCTCAAACTCGCCTGGCCTGGTTCCAGCCCGCAACGATGGTACCACTTTACAAATACCAGCTTTTCGGTCTACTGTTCGCTCTCGCCATCTACAATGGTATCACCCTGCCAGTCTCGCTCCCTTTGGTCTTTTACAAGAAACTCCTCTTCCAATTACCTAGTGAAGCTGATTTGGGAGAGGGCTGGCCGAGTTTGGCTAGGTCATTGCAACATCTTCAGATGCATCAAGGTTCTGTAGAGGAAGACTTTGCTCGAGATTATGTCTACAGTTTTGATGCTAATGGCTTGCATCTGGATGTAGATATGGGTGATCCATGGGATGGTTGGTCTGTGTGGGACAAGATCAAATCAGGCAAAAATATGAGTGTGGGACGATTGAAGGTAGTACGACAATACCCAGACAAGCATCACCCGACGTCCAAGTCTACACACATCACACAGTCCGTCCCGCACGAGCTACCGGATGCTACGGACCATACGGATTCGCCAAGCAAACAGACGCAATCTGATACTCGAGCTCGTGGGTATCACCAAAGCGGATTCGAGTGGCCAGGCTGGAAGGTCGAGGTCGCAAACCCAGGCGAATCACCTCAACCAGTCACAAATGACAATCGTCGGGACTTCGTCTCGAGCTATTCTAAATGGGTCATGGACTGGTCCATCCGCCCCCAATTCAATGCGTTCGCTAAAGGGTTCTATTCTGTGATGAATCTCAGACCATTATCGGTAAGTATTTGATATGTTACACCAGTCTCAAATCATGCTCACATGTGTCCAGCTTATGAACGCCGATCAATTTCGCACCCTGATCGAAGGTCACAATCATCTCGATATCAATGCCCTGCAAAAAGCTACAACCTACACTCATTATACTGCCAGCTCACCTGTCGTTCGCTGGTTCTGGGACGTGGTCAAGGCCTATCCTCAAGAAAAGCAGAAGCAATTGCTGGAGTTTGTTACAGCAAGCAGTCGAGTGCCCGTAAACGGAGCGGAGAGCTTGGTTTTTGTTATTGAGAGAAGCGACTCCGAAACGACTTCACTGCCTGGGAGCAGCACCTGTTTTGGTACGCTTAGACTTCCTGAATATGAAAGCAAGGAGATTCTGGCGAGCAAGCTGGATATCGCTCTGGAACATTCTTTGGGCTTTGGACAAGCATAAATCATGTATCGTTGGATCGAATTTCTGGATCAGCAAGATTGACAATGCTGTAGTACAATTCATTACAAATATCTATTTTGTGATTTTGTCCCTTGGTGTTCACGACCAGAGAGAGCGTGGGTCTCGTTACCGAGGTCGATGTGGCTTGAGAGGGGGCTTCCACAGTCACGCGTTGCGTGACGTCGCCAGCCCATCTGCAACTCAACAACCAAAAGTACTTGACCAATATATCAACTAACTACTCTATCTTGTTTCCAAGTGTGATCACATTATCGGCTAATGCGCCTCTGTTTCCCTTCGTTGGAACAGCAGCATTTTCCTCATCATCTCCAGCGTACGCATACTTGGAGAATTTTCTGATGCGTTCACCGAAGAAGTAGAAGCCGTACGGAATCGTACAGCAAGCAAGCGCGATGAAAGCCATCAGAGTTCCAGCCCACTGGTACCCGAGCCTGTGAAACATCTGCTCTGTGAACAATACGACCCCAGCGCCCCAAAAGCTTCGAATGAAAGTCTTTGCTGCAAGAGCGGAGGCAGCAGAATGTTGGTACGTATCCACGAGGTAATTGTTGGCGCTGTTGTAACAGGGAATGAAGCCGAAACCGATGCAGAAACCACCCATCGCAGGTCCCATCCAATGCAGATGAGGATATGATGTCCATGCAAAGATGAATAGGCCGATGGCAATGAGCCAACAACTGCACATCATTGGAATCAGACGCTGTTCTGCTGGCGGCTTGCCCTGGAACTTTATCGATCTTCTTGCATAGTCCTTGTTGATCAGAGGTGCTAAGAAGGCACTCGCAATCACACCAATCGCCAGAGGGATGAACATCAGACCAGTGGTACTGGCCGAATATCCCTTTCCTTCTTGGTAGACAACGACGAATGCTACGAAGAACATGTAAAGGATTCCATACAAGACACTCATGTAGAGTGAAATGAGGAAGACGATGAGTTCGCAGAACAAAAGCTGGAAAGGTCGAAGAATGAAGACGCGCATTCGTTCACTGATCGGACGGGTGTCGAGGTCCGACTCGCTGACATATCTGCTGTCGCCCGTCTCTTTTCTCAACTTCTTTGCGCGTTTTGCCAGGATGATAGGTGCGTATGTCTCTGGTACGGTGAAAACGATAAGGATGTAGACGAATCCGGACAAGATGAGCTGCAACCAGTACAACCATCGCCAGCCGAGGTGATCAGAGGTGAAGCCGCCAACTAGTGGCCCGATGGCTGGTCCGACAAAAGGTGCGGCGCTGAAGGCAGCCATGGGTACACCTCGCTCGTCGGCTTTCCAGAGATCGGCAAGTGTTCCACCGACCAAGACCATAGGAGCCGAGAAAGCAATGCCATCGATCAGGCGGCAGACAAGCAATGTTCCGATATTCTTGGCGACAGCACAGGGGATGATGAAGATGAGAGCAATCAACAAAGTGCTGGCATATACAGGACGACGGCCCCAGGTCTCACTAAAGGGTGCGAATGCCATCGGACCTACGCCAAACCTACTGATGGTCAGTTCATCTTGAACGAGCAATAGGGACTGATATACTTGCCCTACAACAAAAACTGTAATGGTAAGAAGAGCAACCTCTTCGCTCACCCCAAAGGTCTCCCGAACACCGATCATGTCGGCCGTGATCACAGCACTATTGAAAGCGACGGCGAAACAGGTCAGCGCGACGACCATTGTACACCACCATTTGTATGCCTTGCTCCAGTTCTTCGGGTTTTCCATGTCGCCTGGCGTGAAAGTGACAAGCTCGTAGTCTTCGGTCTTGCCGGTCTTTCTGGATGTCACCTTGCGAGCTAGGGTGCCAGTGGCAGTTTCGGTCGTGTATTCAGCCATGTCGGCATCTTCGGTGAGTGTACGGTATGGTAGATCTAGGGGATCTGTATCGATGTGACTTGGGATATTTTCTCTGGTTGGGTTTGTGTGTGTCTCCTCAAGGTCTGGCTCTTGTTTGTGGGTTTCCTCATGGTGGTTCAAGGTCGAGGTACTACTCGGTGTCCTTGATGTGTATGTCGACATGTCTGCTGTGTAAGCCTGAGCCAGGTATGTTTCGGTGGAGAGCTGACTATATCAAGAAAGAGTAATGGGTGAGTTCTTCAACACTCAGAATCTTCAAGGAGGATGAAGGACATTATATATCCAGAGCGATATTTCTTGCAAGACACTATTTTCTGCGAGATAACTCCTTGATGCGATCACCATCATACTCGATGCAACCGTAACCGTACTTTTCATGTTTTTGATGTACTCGAAGCGGTTTCGACGTGCAAGTGTGCTAGCAGTTTCCAAGAGGCGTTCTTGGATCTCGGACATCTCTCGGATCGTTCGACTCTCAGGGTTCTCGCCAAGCGTGTGCATCCTGGTTCGTTCGTTCAAGCGACTCTTGTTCAGATGCAGCTCCTGATACGATAGCATGAGGATGTCTTTTAGCTTTTTATGTTGTTTGACTGAATCATATTCCTGTGCGCTTGTCATCATGTCCTTGCCGTTAGCACGACACAAATCTTTGGACGCACCGATATATCTCTACTAAAATGTATGACCATCAAGCATACCCAGCCATTCTATAAATCGAGCTCTTTCTGAGTAACAAGGTCGTGAGATTCTACCCTAGAGACTTTCAACATCACATCACGTTAGCATATGTCGGTTGGTTGTCCCGTGCTTGATGTGGTGTTCAATCACTGGATCATGTTTAAGCATCGGTCCGTCCTTGTATACATCATGCACAGACGTAGCAGCTGGCAAGTATAGCCTTATATTCGTCATTCGTGCCCTCAAAACTGCTCGTTGGTACAACCCTATGGCAATGTCTGGTAGCTTAAGAACGCAATGAAGACTGATTCTATAAGGGAGACGGCGGTATAGCTGTTCGGACTGTTATGACACTTCAGATCGATCCGAGACTCATGGTCTATACTCTGACTGATCACGATAACTGTTCACCTTGAATACGAGTTTCACAATCCTTGGATGTATCACCGAACAGGCCGAGATGGATGCACTGAAGGACGTTTTCGGAGAGTGTTGCCGAGGACACGCTACTCGGATCGCCCCGACCATCTGTTGGCAACACTTCTGGCATCATCATCCAAATCGCGGCTTCCTCACGATAACATTACTGTCCACAGCCCTTCGATACATCAACACATTTCGACTCTTCTTCTCAATATGAAATCCTCTAAGTGTACGCCACGCATCATCATCCACGGCGGTGCTGGAAACATAACTCGCGACAATCTGGACAAAGATGCTTATCAAGCCTACCGAGCTGCCCTATTATCGACTCTACAGTCTTCATATGCTCTGTTGTCGAAGCCCGGCGCTACAGCCTTGGATGTTGCAACTCATGCGGTTTCAATGCTGGAAGATAACCCTCTATTCAATGCAGGTCATGGCGCCGTCTACACGACCGCAGGGACGCATGAATTGGAGGCTTCCGTGATGGTCAGCAAAGGTTATCACAAGCGTGGCGTTGGTGTCATGGAAGTTTCGGGAGCAAAAAATCCCATCAAACTTGCACGCGAGTTGTTGATCAGAGGAGAAGACGCAGATGGAGGTGGCACTGCAGGTCATGTCCAATTGGCTGGTGAAACTGCAAATAAGCTTGCAGGAAATTGGGGCTTGGAGACTGTGAGTCCTGGATACTACTGGACCAAGCGACGATGGGATGAACATCGCAAGGGCTTGGGTAAATCTACGGATCGTGAAACGTATCGCAAACACAAGAGACGAGCAGACAGGTGCTCTTCGTACGTTGCAGAGTGCGCAGCAGATGCTAGAGACCTCAACACTCACGATCCTTCTTGGAATGATCAAGACTATCTTCCTCAAGGGACAGTGGGTGCAGTTGTTCTTGATAGCGATGGCATGCTCTGCGTAGCCACTTCCACCGGTGGGCTTACAAACAAGCTTCCAGGCAGGATAGGAGTCCGTTAAGACATGTCTTTCTATGCAATATCTACTGACGTTGCGCAGGACACGCCCACGCTGGGAGCAGGTTTCTGGGCTGAGCAGTGGGTCGAAGAAAATCCGTTCGACCGTCCACATGGCATGATGTACCAGCAACCTACCTTGTCGCCAGCTGCAAGACTAATCAACGGAGACTTTGGCAGCGTCCTCCAAGAGTGCCTGCCTAGTTTCTCCTCGTACCTAACCGTATCTTCTCGAGACGATGGTAAACAGCCTTCTCGGTCGTTCTCAGCACCCCATGGAGTCGCTCTTTCCGGGACAGGTAACATTATATCAGAATCTCGCTTATGTCCAACCCATGCCTAACCTCCTCTTCTAGGCAACGGAGATGCGTTCCTCAAGACGTCTGCAGCTCGTACAACTTCAGCAATGACCCGCTTCACTTTCCCACCTCTTCCTCTCGCCGTATCGGTATCGCGTATGGCTGGTCCAGACGGTATGCTCCAGCAAAGTGCCGAAGAGCGTTGGAAACAGACTGGAGAGGGCGAGGGCGGTATCATCGGTATCGAGTATCGTTTCGGAGAGGGTACAGTGGTAGCGGACTTCAACTGCGGAGGTATGTTCCGCGCTTGGGTCGACGATGCTGGCAAGGAGCGTATGATGGTATTCAAAGAAGAGTTTTGAGTGCAGTAAGCCTGCCGCGATGCGACCAACCATACATCATCCTCGCTTGTGGCGTCCGACAGGGTAACAGTGGCGATATCAGACACATGATCGAAAACTTGGATCACGAAGCAAAGCACGAGTCTCGTTCATGGCTCGGAGATGGTTATCAGAAGGATGATGGCGTGTCTCACGGGCCGACTTGAACTTTCGAGCTTTGATCTGCGCTAGTTTAGTGCTGGATAGATCTCGGAGATTCGATAAGATGAGATGCAACCAGACATGAGCAAGTCGACAGCAAGGTTACTTGGGTTGATGAGGACACTCGTACTGTCTACTTAGACTCTCTCAAGATCTTCAGCGTGGGAGGATATATCATCTATGTTGCCTCTATCAAAAATGATTCAGATCAATGAGTTGAGCAAAAGACGTGCTGTTCCTGATGGACTTGTTGCTTGTGTTTCAGCATTGAACACGAATATTCACCTCTGTCAAACACAAGCAGAAACAGGGATATCAAGTGATGGGGTATGGTTCCAACAGCCAATTAAAGTTTAGCCAGTACATATCGAACGAACTAACCATGATCTGGTTGCATAGATATATGCTTGAAGTTTCGGCCAGGGTGTTAGGCATTGCATAAAGACTTGGCCAACACAAAACAACAAGGAACAAATCCTCGCTTGTCCGCGCCACAGAAGCAGAGATATCGCAGCTTGGTTTCATTTTCACATTGAAACAACATGAATATGAGGACCAACTTATACATTCTTCTCTAATCGACTCGTCGCATGTGCGGCGCTCGACCGCTTATTTCAGCATAATATGCAAGTGTATATATATCATCCTGCCAGAAGTTAACCCATCAGTCAGCAGCCAGTTCACACAGTGGACTAGATCAATCAGACCTGCCGGGGTAGCTCAATCGGTAGAGCGTGTGGCTCTTATCAATTCGATAAAGTACAACCTCAAGGTCGCGGGTTCGAGCCCCGCCTTCGGCTATTCCTATACACAGTTGACTGTTCTTTTTATCTTTTCTTTAACCCTATGCCATCGTGTTGAAGAGTGTTGCATGTTTGGAGGACTTGAGGATGATTTTTTGCGTGGTGAAGCCTGGCTTGGCGGGCAGGGTCGGCTCCAAACTGATGAAAATTTGCTCAACTAAGGATATCACTTCTGGTCAATTGCTTGTATTATTTTATGCTTGGTCTTGTCGAACGTTTCTTTGAGGCACAGGAATCATGCTTGGGAAGATAGAAAGAGATAAGAAGGATTGGTTTGCCAAAATGTAAGAACTCTCTTCTTCTATATCCAGCCGAAAACGCGGCTTGAAGCGCGGGTTGGCAAGATCCCTGGTTCAAGCCCCGCCATCGGTATATAGCCATAGATTCGACGTCTACTTGAGTGTCTCTCAATGACAGTGATGGGAGGGGAGCTGACTTCTGATCAATCTACTGGTCAGTGCAGTGTTTTCCCAAAAGCTAGTACCAAGATTCAATACAACACAGAGAGTGAAGATATGTATTTGGCTATTGAAGCCGTTGTTTATATGCCAGATGCTATGTGTGTGTTCTACTCCTCCTGACTTCAAGGCTGTGCTGCTTCTATCCAGTGTCTTCGATTGTGAAGACTCTCTGCACATCCTGTTGTGTCTATGAGGCTGTGATGAGCTACTAACTTCTCGGAGCTATCGCCATCTAGACTTGATCTTCGCCAGATCGAGTCAGAAACGCACTCGAAGACTACATTGGCCTCAAGACTGCGCTGCAGTGGTGCGAGTAGACTCGATGCTTGAGTTCCAGCCAGAATTGTTCCGCTTATGTGGCGTGTATGTGATGTATTTGTCTTCTGTTGCGATTTCATCACCAGACGGCACTAGCCTTCTTGCTCAATTTGCCGTTGCCGGCATTGCTCTGATCACTGTTGCTCCTCAACCCCCAAAAGCTCTTTTTCTTCATTTTCGCTGGTCCAGCGGCAGGGGGTACATGTGGATTGCCTCCGCTCATGATCATGCCATTGCTCCCGAGAGTAGGTGCCACGGGTACAGGGCGTGAAGGCCCAGCCTGTTGTTGCTGATGAATAGGCAGCGAGGGCGCAGACTGCCTTTGCTGATTGTTCACCGGTGAAGGCGGCTTGAGACGATATTGTTTCCGTAGTCTTTCTGTCTCACGATCAACCTCTTCCTGGCGACGGCGGGCCTCACGCTCTTCCTCTTCAACCATCTTACGTAAACGTCGAGTTTCTGCTTCATCTGCCTTTTCTCTTTCACGACGACGAGCGGCTTCCTGTCTCTTCATCTCGCGTTCTTCGGCTTCGACTTGGGCACGCAAGCGAGCGGTCTCAGCATCCAACTCCCATTGTGTTCGAGGATCTGGCGCGGATGCGGTGCCAACACCTGCTAGAGGAGGACATTGAGTCGTAGCCGTTGTAGGAGGGCTGGTTCGCAGGCGAGGTAGAGACTTGCGTCGATCGGAATTAGCGGCTAGAGGAGGAGAAGGCGCGGCAGTTGCTGGGACGGATGCGAGGCGAACAGGATCGAAGACGTTGAAGACTTGATTGACGTCACTAGAGAAGTAAAGGTCCTTGATGACAGCGGCAGACAGTAGCAGGACCAGCTCGAGACCCTTGGGATCCTCCAACTCGACACGGTATAGGTTGGGTTCGTAGATGGTCAACTCGCGTAGGGAGCGAAACAGACCGACGATGATGTCTGGATCGCGGTGCTTCTTCTTGACAACCTCGTCGGTCGACTTGCCAGTCATGTAGGCCGTCAGGTCCCTGGCGAGCTTGCTTTCTTTGCGCCATACAAAGTTGAGTTTGGGCGTGACCAACGACGCGCCAGGGTCATCTTGGGTCCGGTCCAGAGTCGAAGCCGACGGTGTGCGAAAGACGAGTTGAGGAAGACTGAATTCATACGATGCACTACCTCCCCAGCTACCGGGCTTCTGCGTCACTGTCACTTGCAGGTCAGGGTTGTACAACTGTACAGTGAATTGAGTAGGCAGAATGGGCACTGGCGGCGGCGGCACACCGCCGTTTCTTCGAATATCCTCCTGCGACAATGTCGGGTGACTCCATTCCGGTTTGATCAAGACTTCTCCGTATAGCACCTCGGGATTGTAGCAGTCGAATAGACCGGCAGCATAGCAATTGCGCGAGGTGGCGGGGTCGCCGTGCCTCAGGCTGTACGCGGGGCTGGGGTCGGATCCGCGAACGGAGAAGAAGATTCCTTTATCATGTGCTACTCCATCAGGCGAGTTTCGATAGAAGAAGGCTGGTAGATTTTCGTCCAACATGATGTCCAATACGAAGTTTGGGATTCCTTCACGAGGCGAATGCCCTGACCAAATATCTTGTTTCAGTCCATGATGGTCAGAAGGCGCAGTTGCCGCGCTGCGTCAGCCCCTTCTCCGTGCTCCTATTTCCGGCTGCCAAGCTTCTGTATACGCATCACTTCGTCGTCTCCAAGCCTCCTTTGACTTCATGCCTTCTTTTGTTTTTGATCTTTTTCAAGTCTAAGCTGCTGCCTTGTATCTTGTATCCCCTGTTGATGACTATGAACATGCTATGTCTGACCAATCACTGCAGCATGCGAGCTCGTCGAGGACGAACATCCTACGAGCTCCATCGCTTGAGCCACCGCTCTGACCTTACAGTCAACATGCCGATACTCCATCTTTTCAATGTGCCTTGGTCACCTCCACCATCCGTTGCGACAAAGGGTTCTTTGAACAAAGCAAACGCTTTTCACTTGACAAGTCAGACTTCAGTCCACTTACTGCAGGTCAAACGTCTCTCCGGTCCAACCATAGGCTCTACCATTCCCGTTAGTATACTCTCAGCACAATTCGATACCATCACATACCTGTTCAACCTGCGACCGTACTCCTTCGAAAGCCAGAACCACATCTTCGCACGAGGGTGCGGTTCATGGAACTGGATGCTTCTCTGCAGATCGATCGTATCAGGCGTAAACTGCCAACTAGATCCATACAGCTTCTCGACAGAGAACCCAATCATCTTCATTGAGTACAAGAACTCGGACCAGGCAACCTCTCCAGTGTTCTGCTGCTCGCTAGCGGAAGGTACATGGAACATCGTAGCAAAGACCTTGAAAGCACGTTTGTTGACCTTGATCTTCTTCACCTTGATGTCCTCCTTTTCTTCCGTGCTTGTGGCCGAATCTCTGCGTGCCTCCTGTTCCGGAGATGGTGTAGGACCGTCAGGTCTAGTCTTGGCTTTGGCTTTCTGTGGAGTAATGCCTTCTAGCAGCTCACTCTTCTTGGGGTGAGAACAGCGTGCATTGGGATCGAATACATGCAGAGGCAGTCCACTAGTCTCGGTCAGTATCTCGTAATCGCTTTGTCAAAGAAGTACTCACATCTCCTCATCCTTGTCATCCTCTACTTGCTGGCTGGGTCTGTAACCATTCTCCTTCGGCTCCTTCCAAGGCTTCGTCCTGTGAATCTTTCTGTTCCAGTCGGTGAAGAAGTCCATGAGGAGGTGGAGCACCGAGTAGGATGTGTGCGCCTCGCAGTGATTGTCCACCGTAGCCCAGAACTTGTCCAAGCGTTTCTCCGCGAGTCGCATCTGAGCGACAGTCTCACGCGTCTTGCGTTTGTCAGAAGGATATGCAAAGAATGCGGGATCGGCTGCATCAAGCACAGCACATGAGGTGAAGTCGTGTACACATTCGACCATGCTGAAGAAGTAGGGAGCATCGTCCTCGATAAAAGACTTGCTTCGCCAAGCAGTACACCATGGCTGGAAGAGACCAAGCTGTCGTCTGAACTCCGACATAAGTGCCAGGTCCGAGAACCTGCTGGCCACCCAGCTGGAGATGAGATCACTGTCCTTGCTGTGCTCGTCCAGCATCCTCTGAATTTCTTCGACCGTGTTGTTCAAGCCATGCTAGACTTGTTAGTACATAGTCTTCAGTAAAAGAGAACCCTTGCTCACCTTTTTTTGCTGCTCAGGGCTCAGCAAGGTTCTGAACAGGATTTGAACCCTCCATGCTGCACTCAGTCTGCCCATCTTGACCTTCAAGCTGTTGAACGAGGGGCTAGAATCGGCAGCTGCTCTCTCGTAACCATAACGCATGGGTGGCGATGCAGGGAACCCGAGCATCAGCTCACCGAGAGGCTCATCGGCCACGATCTGAACGATGTGATCTAGCCTCTGGAAGATCTTCTCAACCTCGGGTGGTAGACTAGAAGATAGCTCAAGCCTGTGGCGACAGCTGTCGAGCCTTTTCTGGGCGAGAGTAACAGCCTCGTCGGCAGTAGCGAATAGAACCAGGCTGCTGTAAGCGTGAAAGATCATGTTTGTCGCCACCTTGTCCCAGAATACAGGCTCACCAACCATGCTGTGTGGTCTCTTGAACTTGTCGGGAATCATGAAAGGTGAGTGTTCCGACCATTCTCTCATAGTCTGCGCAAAGTAGGCTGGGTCTTCACGCAAAGCCCAAACGTGCTCTTCAGCCTCCTCGCGTCTTGCCGAAATAAGTACTCTGAGTCGTTTCATGTCAAGCTTCTGTGGCAGGCGGTATGGCGCAAGCTGAGCCATGGCAGTGACAGTGTGGACGGGCAAGGTAGGGTTGATCTGAGGTGGACAAGGCTTGGCCTCAACGAGGTCCAGTTGGTCGAGGTCCATATCGTGCAGGATAAGGCGACAGCATTTGACGAGAAAGTCAAGAATGCGCTCCTGTACCTCAAGCACCTGAAGACCGGCAGCGGGCTCCATCCTCAGTTCTTGCTGGACTCTGTCTCCTGTGTCGCGAAGGACCAGCGAACCATAAGTCTTGGGCGATCTTTGTCCATGGAGTGACATCTTGTACTTGTCGACTTCGCCGGTGCCGCATGGCTTACCGACGCTTGCTTGGTGTTGATCGCAGAAGACAAATTTGTCAGGAAGGTGACGTCCGCGAGAGTTGAGAAAGATGAGGAGATTGTGCGACTGGACCAGATCCTCCTGGTTGATGTATGGCCAAAGATATGCCTCCTTCTCCTTTGCTTGGTTGGGGCGTCGCTTGTTGTTGTTCACACTAATCTTACGCAAAGTTGCAAACTCTGGACGATGAGTAGCTGCCATGTGTGGCCAGGCTTGGAGGAGAACCGAGAGTCTCTGGACGTTGTTGCGCTTGATCCATCGCTTCTGGATCTGACCCTCGAAGCGCTTGAGTATCTTGTTGAGGAGGACCCAGTGTCTGAAGATGCTGATTGAGAAGGCATGTGACTGAGTGCGCAGATCGTCAAGGTCGGCGATGGTAGGAGTAGGAAGATCAAGGCCTCCCTGGAATCGGCAGATTCTACAGGAGAGACAATTGTCATCCTCTTCAGATGCGCTTGAATCCATAGCTAACGAAGCAAAAATTTCAGAAGTTGAGTGTGTGAAAGCAAAATGTACAAGATGATGGAAGCAAAGCAAGCGGAAAGGGAAAACACGCTATATGAAAGTGAAGAAGGTGCGGCCTCCGGATTTTGGCAGGAATAGCCGACATGTTAGCGACAGGCAGCCAAGGAAGCGCGTACTTGCCCAAATTTGTTTGCCATCTGTCTGTTACCGTGGAGGGGTTGATACTTCTTCTTACCTCTTCTCGAGCTTTTAGGACCTACAGATATTGATGGATGTGGCGTGCTGTCACGAGAATACACAACTCATCTCAAGAAAGTATGTACTTCGGAAATAGCCATTGTCGTTCAGTAAGTTCCTGATACTACGTTTGCTTGCCCAATCCTACGTGGACTTCGAGGCTGCGGCGTAGACGGAGAGAACTGATTTCAAACTCAGACCTCTATGCATGTATAGGAGGGGTAACATACGGGTTCCGACCTATAGCTTCTGAGGGGCACTGAGACAGATAAAGCAAGCCATGCCTGACGGTAGCAGACCTGTCGGAAGGCGAAACCATCCTCAGATGCAAGGTTCCGACTATGGTTGATTTGACCTGGGTTCTCGAATGCAGGCTCGCCGTACGAGAAGCAAGTGCTGCACGATGAAAGCTGATCACGTCTACTATACCCATCATAGCTGGCGCATGGCTTGACAAAGGCTTTCGAAACTACACACTGCAGAGTCAATCTGTTACAAAGAGCGAGTGTAGTACTCACAGTCTTTGTTGGCGGCCAGGCCGGGATGCATGCAGACGTTGCTATCCGATGTGATAATGTGTGCTTGACGGGATATTGCATCTCGTGCCGCTTTCGTCTGCCCACATCTCCTGATGTTGACGAGTCGTTTCTCACAGAGTGTTGACTCTGACGAGACGTTATCGAGCGCCGTAAGTGACCGTGTACCATGTTGGTGTTTTTGAGCGAGAAAGTGCTGCAGACGTGAAGAGTGTATTCGGGTTCCGGTTGAATGTCGGGAAGAGATCATCGGTATCGGACCGAGATACCCTCCCTATCAAGCTTCAACTCAATGTCATCCTCTCTCTCCACGTACCAAAGGCTGTCATATTGTGGCTATAGAAGTGCAGGATAGTTTCCATAACGGAGTAGCGTCCACGGAGAGCAGGAAACCTTCTGTATCTCCATGGTCAGTTCCTCATGCGGAAAGAAACTGTGCATTTTGATAGCTCATAGAACCACCACACCTCACCGTGGGAGGTAGGTCAATCATGAGATGGGTGCCGGTCTTTGGTAACACAGTGAAGGACAGGAATACGAGTAATACTTTTGGTTCGATGCCAATTCTTCAGAGCTGAGCAACCTAGTCTATGACAGAGAAACACATCCGTCCGGCACTGATCACGTACCACTCCCTCACCACCAGTTATACTATGCTACATAGTTCTGAGGAAAGTGGTTGATCAGGTGACACCTACAAGAATCTCACATGGTATCATCGTCATCAGCACTGGATACAGCAACAGAAACGGTGACTTTTTGATTCGATACTATTGCCCAGCGAACACAACAAGGAGGCGAATGCAATCTTCAACGAACCCATCAAATAAATCCGTCCAGCACCAGTTGATCCCGTATCATGCTTCACTACCGGTAATACTATGCTACACATTTCCGAAGACGATCCCTTCGGATGCTTGAAGATCTTGGAAGGCGATTGATTAGGCGACACCTGCAAGAATCTTCTTTCCGACCTCCATGTCCTTGACCTCCTTTGCGAGAGCAATGCGTCTTCTTCTGAGGCCGATGTCCTCACCAGCAATTTCCTCGAGCTGTTCGTCAGACAAGGAGCTTACGAACTGGGGAGAGAGAATCTTCAGGGGGTTGTTGGGTCCGGTGACCAGCAAGTAGTCTGCAGCCTGCATGCAAACGTTGTCGACAAATCTCTTCCTGGCGACCTTGTAGTAAGCCTTGAGGATATCATGGACCTCGAAGACGGTGTGCTGAGCATTCGACATGGGGTGGTTCTGAACGATATCGTCGAGTGCAATCGTGCTACGAGGGACACCGCCAAAGGGTGAAGCTTGAACGGTGGCATGCTTCTCGAGTGACGCGCGGAGACGCTTCTGACGAGACTTCTCCAGGTTGTCGTTGAAGTAGTGATTGATGGTCTGAGGGTTGCTGTGCTCGACACGCAGGACGAACTGCACTTGCTCGAGGGCACGACGGTAGATCTCGAGAAGGGGCTCCATGAGGATAGACATGATGCCTTCTCTGACGCGTGGAGTAGGACAGACATGTCTCAGCAGAGTCGTGACGAAACGATGTGCCAGGTGAACGACATCTAGGATGTAGCCGTGAGCGAGAGGCTCCCACTTTTCTGACTGAGCCTTCATCGTTCTGGAGAGAAGGTTTTTGTCGAAGGTTCCCAGCTCGAAGCCGCGGCTGCCCTTGTAGAGCTCTGACAACCACTCGATGATGTTGTTGTGGATGTTGTCGTTAATCAGACGGTCACCGGTAATCAAGTCTTCAAGATCATCAATGTCCTTGGTGTGGCGCAGCGCAAGACCTTGACCGCCGTTGCTTGTGGTGTCTGGCTTCTCGGACGACTCTGGAGAATAGTCGAACTTGAACGCATACCTAGGAAACCACACAGTCAGTACAATTGATTTTCAAGCCCAGGCGGTAGACGTTTCTTACGAGTGGCCATGCTTCTCAATGTCGTTGGCGAAGCTTTCGTTACGGTTGACGACAGCAGTCACATACATCAGGTCAGGTTCCTGGTCGAACCATCTGTTGCCCGAATAGTTACCGTTGAGGGCCAGACTGACGACCTCGCGGAAGCGGGAGGCAATGTCCATGATGAAACGACGCTGTTCATCGGGGGTCTGGCGTTTGTCACCAAGGTCCTTGAGACTGCGCCTGGCCGTGCTCAGCTTGGTGAGGACTTCGCGCTTGACGTTGGAGAACTCGCGGCGGATGTTGCTGGCCAGGACTTCCTGCAGGCGACTACGCAATGCATCAACGCCGACGCGCTCTTGGTCAAGCTCATTCCAGGGTGTTCTGTCGCGGAAGAAAGCCTTTTCGACAGCCGATCTGTCGGCGGCAGTGTCCTGGATCTGCTGCTGACCAAGGTTACGCACAATACACCAGCCGAGGTTTAGAGAATGCTTTTCACCCTTGATAAGCTGAAGTACACCAGATTCAGCGCCAGGATCGACCAAGTCAGGCTTTGTCAGAACACCAAGTGTGCGATGACCATCGGGGTCTGCCTCTTCCGCAAGAGTCAGAATCTCCTGAGTGGCAATGTCGACGTTGGCGGGAATGACAACCAGCATGACAGAGCGTGGGTTCACCATGTAGCGGCGCACCATCGACTTGACCATGGTTGCATCCGCCAGAGTGGTCACACCCTTGGTGGCAGTTCTGAAGATGCCTGGAACATCGACCACAGAGAAGTGCTCCTGCTCGGGTCCAGTCACATCGACCTTGAGCACGTCCTCAGAGAAGGTAGACTTGCCGTCGTTGTCCTCAGCAGACTCCGACAGACCCATGAGCTTGTGAACCTCCTTCATGGTCTTTGAGAAAGAGACTGGCTCAAGAACAGCATTGGTAACATTCTTGAATGCGCGCAGCTTGTCGGCATAGGCCTGTGCGGCATTCTTGTGAGGGATGATCGTGACAGTAGTGGAAGTCTGCTGTGCACGACGGAAAGTGATCTGCGTGGCAAATCTGGTACACAGGCCCTAGAGTGAAGGTACGGTTAGCATGATCTCATCAAGGTGAATGGCAGTAGAACCACAGCTTTGCTGGGTGTTTAGGTTCAACTCTGCGACATGCCGTCTCGGGCGGTGTTTCATCAGGATAAGCGCCATGCAGGTCTTCCACACAGATTGAGACAGACTGCCAGCACAAGTCACGGTATCTGTAAGTATGGCTTGACTTACGGAGTCTCTAGGGAAAGGCAGCTTGGTGATGCCCTCAAGGACAGACGACTTGCCACTATGTGAATGAGTCAGTGTCAGAGTGACAAAATCGAGAGCAGGCCTGTATACCTTGACTGATCGCCAACAACAACCAGTTGGGGAAGTGGAATATGGTCTCCAACACTACAGGCGAAGAGCTTGTCGATCTTGTCGAGAAGGCCGGGGTCTACCATGTTGCCAGTCATACTAGCGTTCATGGTCTGATGCATCGTGGTATTGAGATGGGTGAGAAGGGAAGACGAGTGGAAGAAAGCCAGCTTATGTAAAAGTCTGAGTGAAGGTGTTGCGCAAACAAAGTGTTTGCATGCGAGTGAAAGTGAAACAATCAAAGAATTCTGGCGCGCAGCTGATTCAAAAGCGGGAGAACGCGCTTGATATACTAAAACAGTCGAAACTTCTCTCCGAGTACTGTCCTGACCAAAGTGTACTATAGAAATGCACAATTGTATTCAGAACAAAGATGTGGCCAGTGAGAGCCGATTAGATTTTGGCTCTCAGTGGACAGTGCTTTATTTCTTGATAGTACTGTGCATTTCTATAGTACACTTTGTTCAATACAATGTAAGAGGAGACTTTATTTATCGTGTTCAACATCCTCTTTTACGACTTCCGTCGGGTATCTGCTCGCATAATCGGGTCAAACTTGTATCAACTGTCTCTGTTTTCCAAAAATCTCACCCGCTGCAGTAAAGTTTTGCCCTCTCTCAAACTATCTTATACGACTAAGCGTTCAGCTTTCGCCCTGCCCAGTATCTCCCTCAAAGTGCATCCGTCTCCTGTTGTTGCTATCGAAAACCTCAGCTGTTTGAGGCGGCTGAAAACTATTCTTGATGAGTCTGCGTCTTGCCTTTCGGCTTGGGAATAGATTGTCTAGGTCTTTGGGCTCTTCTTTCCAGCTTGTCAGGAACTGACCTGGCATTGTTCAAACGCAGCAAACTGGTGCTCCACTTATGAGAATGCAAATAGCTCCACTGCCGATCTTAGTTCAGCTTTCTTGACAAACGAGTGAGGGATAAATTCGATAGAGTAAACATGAGTGTCTTTGTTCTAATAATACAATAATAATACAAAGTTCGTAAGAGTTGGCTGGTTCATTATGCCAAAGTCGTAGCCTATCTCGAGACGCGATGGACAAGAGATTGCGTATATTGGAATGTCATCGAAGGTCATGAGCCTATAGCCTTGACACAACCCATCGCTGCTCCAGCAGCCACGCCACCAAGTACCATCATCTGTATGCCTGCTTTGATACAGAGCAACCGTTTCTCTTCACCAACCAGGAGAGTCTTGACATATCCAAAGACAAACAGAGCAACGGCCATGACGCCAATACTCCAACACAGAGCAGTCTGATTGTTGCTCACGAAGAAGTAAGGCGTGAGAGGTACCAGTCCGCCAAGAAGATAACCGAGTGCAATAGTCAAAGCCGAGATATAAGCACGTGAGGCATCTGCTTGTGACTCCGGAAGATCATGATGGAAGCGCATGATAAAATTCTCTGATCGTTCCGGACATGAGCTGATTTGTGTAGCAAAGGCGTCCAGAATATCCTCCGAGAGGCCGTAGGAATCGAATGTTGATTTGATGATTGAACTGGCTTCGTCTGGGGCTTGATTGACAATTTTCCGTGTTTCTGCCAATGTGGCTGCATATGATTGTCTGATTGGTTGTTAGTGATTGGGCTTCAACTGGAGGTAGATTGACTTACGCCTCGCTTACACCACCAAGATAGCCCCCCAATCCCATTGAAATAGCGCCCGCGCAAAGCTCCGCCAAACCAGCATAGATGACGAGCTTTGTGTCCCCGAGTGCTGCCAATCCCACGCACAAGGCAAAAGGCACAGTCAAACCATCTGAAAGACCGATAGTAGCGTCTGAAATGATACGAGGGTCAACCCGAAACGAGGCGTGACTTCCTGTGTCACTTCTCAATGTTGAGGAGTCGGAGCCATCCTGTGATCTCTCTGATGCAGTGTCGCATGTGCCATATTGTTGTTGTTGCTTGAACGAGGGCAACAAGACGGGTTGTTTCTTGGCTGGAAATATAATGTTCTTGATGTAGAGCAGTGCCATGGTGTAGAACTTGAGAATGATATGGTCGACGAATGCGTGGAGTATAGCTCTGGTTTTCGTGCTTTGAGAAAGGGAAGGTTGGAAGAGTTTGAGAAAGTGACAGGGCTAGAGAGATAGCATTGGAATGTGACAGGAGGTCATGATATAAGTACTTACTCAACACGTTGGTACCGCGTCAAAGATTAGCCTTGACCAGATTTTTTTCCACGCTACTCATGTGCTTTCCCCGCAAGCCATCTTTACCTACACATTGGAGCTTCCGCGGTGTGAGAGGAGCTTGGTTGTACTGTGGTACTTGATTGCGGTTCTCCGTATCCAGCTATGGTAAGTCTGTAGTACGCTGCAATATTGCCTGCTCGAACCCGCCTTCAGTAAGCGTAACACAAACCCATTCGATCATTTGAAGCAGTGTCGAACTTGAACGTGTTTACAAAGAGCCGTTGACTACGCGTGGAGCGTGGTCGAAATGCTTATTTGTACGCGCTCTGATTGGCTCGCAGAAACTGCCCTCCCCACGCACGGCGACAGCCGTCAAGCCCTTCAAACACTTCCAACAAATTTGCTTACACTTGTTCGTCTTCTAATTGGACAGTCCTCGATGCTGACCATTTGATGTTGAGCGAGTGCCATCCGAATTGTCCGGACAAGCATAACGAGCAGCAAAAACAGTTCTCTGACCTGGCACGGACCTGTTTCGATGCCGGTGCTATTCTGGAAACAAACAAGCTGGCTGCGGCACGTCTGATTGGTCTCTTCTCAACCTTCCTTTTGGACTCGTTGGAAACCAGCCTCAGTACAAGCAAGCACCTCAAGTCGAAAATCCTTCCTCAAGCCTTCCAATTCACTGTCTGGCAGAGCATCTAGGTAGATGTCAGTCGATAAGCAAGGGCTCATTTCTGCGTAAATTGGAATAGAAGTTTCGAAAGACTAGAAGCATGCGTGCTCTGCAGTCAAGGTCACATCCACCAGGTTTTGGGATCTGAGTGGTGTTCTCGAAGGGTCAAGCCCAGTAAGGCCTCCCGGAGTGCAGGATCCGGATTTACCGAAATTACAGACTGGCATTTTGGCTGACGGGACCTGCAAGAAGATATAACTATTGAATGGTCGATGAACTATCAAACGCACTTCGCGTGCCTCTATTCTGGTGGACTCTACCAAACAAGTGCCTCTCTGACTCGGCGTCGACGCCTTGGACGCCTTGATGGCAGCGTGTGGCAGATAGACGCACCCCACGATAATCTAACCTATATCAGACTGACCCGCATGAATGGTGGGAACACCCAGACCGGTATATGGATATATCAATCAATATATACTAGGCGCTCCCAGCTTCTGGCTTCTGGCTTCTGGCTTCTCATTATTCTCGCCTGGTAGACTTCACCCGATATGAGGACTTTTCCTAATTTACCGCAATCCTGGGTCATGCTCAAATGACGCCGCATAGTTGCATCGTTCCCAGTAAGACTGGTCTTTACACTCCACTGTACCACTCTTGTCCAGCTTTATCGACCCAGTGTACAATACAAGCCGTGCTTGGCTGCTTCTCACCGTCTTCTCTGGCGTCAAGCCAGGTATTGTCTAAGTCTAAAGGTCCTCGGCCAAACTGTGTTGAGGAACCATGTTCGGGGCAGCAGAATGCCTTATATAAGTCCCATAAACACCTCCATCTCCTTCATTCCACCCACATCATTACATGCGTCAATAATCTGCAATGCGCTACTTCTTCCTCTGCCTTGCACTCGTTGTCTTGGTGAGAGGGTCTCATACTCAGATAGGTCATCCAACAGCACACCTAAGATATGGACGAGCCACGGGTACGACCACCAGTCTTCCAACTGCAAGCGCGACAGTCAACAAGTTCTTGGGGATACCTTTTGCCCAATCACCACCTGAGCGGTTCGCGCCTCCAAGAGCAGTACCTAAAATGTCCACTATCAATGCCACAGCTTGGAAACCGGCATGTATCCAGCAATTTAACTGTATGACACCCGTATTGGAATCTTCCTTAGCACGACTAATCAAACACAGATCCTCTGGCTTCTCAAAAGTTTACTGAATTGGTATTCAACAATCCTCCACCTCAGGAATCTGAAGATTGTCTATACCTGAACGTATATGCTCCTTCAGGAAAGTCTCACGATCCCAAGGGTCGGGCTGTTTTGTTCTGGATCTACCGCGGCAATTTTGAATTCGGTAATGCTGGACAGCTCACGTATGATGGAAGTCATTTCGCTGCCTACAACGACGTGATCGTAGTCACTGCAAACTACCGATCGAATGTATTCGGATTTCCGAGCTCTCCAGAATTGCCTCTCTCCGGTCACAATCTTGGCTTCCTGGATCAGCGTTTTGCTCTGGAATGGGTACAACGCAACATCGACGCTTTTGGAGGTGACCCGTCAAAAGTCACGATTTTCGGAGAGTCGGCTGGAGCTTACTCGGTTGATGCACTGCTCACTAGTTCCCCGAAAGGATCAGAACCACCGTTCAGAGGCGCAATACTACAAAGTGGCCAGTATAGCTACAGACCTGACCCACGTACCAGTAGCGTACCTGCATGGTAAAATCTCACTGAAGAGCTTGGCTGTCCTGGCGAGTTCGAAAGTGACCTGGATTGTGTCAAAGCAGCAAGTGCAACGGACATTCAACGCATCATTGAGGTAAACAGCCTCGTATTCCCGCCCATTGCCGATAACATCACACTTGTATCGAATCCTGCTGAGAGACGTGTATTGGGAGGAATCGCCAACATTCCTGTTCTAGGCGGTACAAATGCACAGGAAGGAAGGTAAGTTTCGTCTCTGTGTCTGTCCAATTGCGTTCTGCTTATACTGCACAGTGTCTTCATGTTCGGGCAAAACAACATCACAACCTTTCTCAATACCTACTTCAGCATCTCGCCAGCTCTTGTTTATGCTATTCAAAAAGCATACCCTCTTGGCGTAAATGGGCTGAACACGCCTAATGATGTGATCTCACAAATCTTCACTGACTACTACTTCCAATGCGTAAGTTACTGTGACTTGTGCTACAATCCATTCACTTACGTTTCTGTTCCAGCCTCAAGCTCTCTGGGCCAATGCGTCTGCTGCAAGCGGCATTCCTACCTGGCGATACTACTTTAACGCCTCATTTGCCAACACACAACCATACCCTGGTCCAGGTGTCTACCATTCTTCCGAAATCCCTCTCGCATTTTCCACCTACCCTGATTCTCAAGTCACTACTCATAAGTATGCATTGAGCGAATTTATACGTGGCGCATGGGCTGCTTTTGCAAAGAACCCAGCCAACGGACCAGGATGGAATGCAGTGGGTACTGGTAGTGCAGGTGCTGCTCACTCCACAACATCTGACGGTTCACTCGGCGGTATACTGACAAGTCCCAATGGAGATATACAACAAGGAGATTGGAATCTTGGTGTCTTGGGTGATGTTGGAAGTGCTAGTGGAAGCGGTGTCACTGTGTTGCCTGGGGGTGCAATTGATGGTAGATGTGCTTTGTTCGCCCCGGTGTATGAGGCTCTCTTGCACGGGGTGTAAGATGTTGCACTGTAGGGGCTTCACTCATCATAGCTTTATGCGCAAGAACTATCATCAATGAGATAGTCCTGTGCAGACATTGCACCGCAAAAATTATCTTTCCGCTATGCTGACCGTCTCAGGTGTTCCACACCGCGCAAAAAGTCCAGCTTCCTGCAAGCTGCGACAAAAAGAAATTTCCACCACTGGCAAACGAACAAAAGAAGGTGCTCTCCATCAGGGAATCGAACCCTGGTCTCCCGCGCTTGACGAGATGTTACTCTTGACAAGCGGAAATCATGACCACTAGACCAATGAAGATGAGCCAGCTGAGCTGGTATTGGTTGATGAAGCAAATTCTGCTGCTTTAGTATATGTAGTCTTGACCACACAGAATAGCGTGGCTGCTCAAGTCCTGATGATCGGATGTCCTCCTAGCATCCAGCTTACTCTGATTGAGGAACAATGGTGGATCAAAATGGAAGGCTCCAAAGCAGGGTGGTGGAGATTAAAAGTCTGGGGCCGGCTTGAAGAAAATTCGTACCCCCCACTTTAGCCATGTATTTGGTCATCCGTCGACCTCCTGTGATTTTTGCACAGTAAGTTAGTCAAGCATGGGTGAATAATATGATTCCGGCCAATTTTTGATACGATTATAAGCAAGCTGTGGAGTGAATCTCAGATGCTTCATGGTAAGTCAAGTATGGCACTAAGTATCTATGTAAGCTCTACCTAAGACTTAGGACAAATAGCTAGGACGACATAGCTTTTGTTTTTCTGTCAAGGTAAGGCGAAGCACCCGCATGTGAGGAGGCACCCGCAAACGCTGTCCGTGGGTGTAACGGTTTTAGACTATATACAATAGATAGTCGCAAAATCTCACATCAATCCGATATGGTCTAGTGGCTAGGATTTCTCGCTCTCAAACCGTTCGAACAGAACAACTAGGTCCGAGGAGGCCGGGGTTCAATTCCCCGTGTCGGAATCACTTCTTTTGTCAGTTTTGTTCTGATGGTTGAAGAAAAAGAAAGAATCTTTATCATCGGTAGAGAATTTTTTTTGGGTATCCACATTCGAGTTTCAGCGTCATAGGTTCTTTTTGCACTGTCCAGGTCAAACACTGATGCTTGTAGTACGTTATAGATCGTCTCGAAATATTTCATATGCTCTCGTGCTGGTACCTTCATAAATCGACGCTGTAAAATTGCAAAAACTCTTGGAAGTTGTTATATCTCCCACTGAGAGCGGTACATTTTTGTGCTAGGATTGAGCCATCTCTCTGGACAAGTTTGATATGAAAACATTTTTGTGCACTTCGATAGCTGCTGGATGTACAGTGGTCGTTCGAGGGAGAGCTGCTCGATAGAAGAAGAAAAACGCCATGAATGGTACTATGAATGGACGCAGAAAAACAAAACATTAGAGGGCCCTTGTAACAGAAGAAGCAGAGCTCAAACCCCAGGTACAACCTCCTGACTGTGCTTTCACATATCCCAGTCCTCATCCTCGTCATCATCCTGCTGATCGTCCTGCTCGATTTCCTCCCCCTCTGCATCGAACAGGAGAGATGTACCATCAGGCTGCACCTTCAATCGAGCAGTGCCAAAGAGCGAGAACAGTGAATTGTCAGAGACCTCGAGTTCGGCAACACCAGGCGTATCTTCAGACAGATGGATAGCATGCCGAGACTCAATGGTAGTAAAGAGCACTCCATGGCCGGGAAACCCGTCTTCAAGGAGTCGGTCGTTGAACCATTGGGTCACACCAACAGCCGAGTCAGGAGGAGTAGAGACTCTCACGGAGAAGATGGCGGTCTGTAATGTCCGGAGTGGGTCCTGGAGTAGGTACCGCACGCGTCCGATTCCCACCTCAATTCCGGCTTGGTTTGCTGGTCCGTTGTCGGGCTCCAGATGCCAGCAGCCGTTGCATGCGCGGATGGGGCCTTTGCAGTGGTAGCAGAATTCGTAGCCGCAGTAGCAGGTCATTTGAGGACATCCTTGTGCTCTTTCGATCACTCTGCTGCACTCCGAGCACTCTGCCCATCCTTTCTTCTTGATAAGAGCAGCTGCTTGCTCGTCTTCTTGGCTGGGACCTTTACACTCACCCTCGTGTTCGAGTGCACGACACTGCTTGCATGTCTGGCAGCCACACTCCTTACAGCGAGCGAGGGGGTCGATGACGACTGTCGCGAGAAACTCTCCACAGTCTCTATTGGCGCAGTAATAGCGCTCGCGCATAGGCGTCTTTAGCTCTCGCAACTTTTCCTTCAGGCGCGTGGCTTCGATTCCAGACAGAGTCTCCAGTGCAATCTCTTCGGGGAAAGTGCACCCTTCGTCGCATGCCAAGGGCCAGTCGCGCTCGTTGCGTACTCGAGTGCAGGCCTGGGAGATGCAGTCGCGGCACCAGTGGTGGTTGCAAGGCAGAGCCACGAAGGTTTCTGTGTTGTCGGTGTCGAAGCAGACCTGGCAGGACTTGTGCTCAGGTGCCTGCACGTTAGTGTTGCTCATGCTTGAGGACATATTTGCGTGTTTGTGATGGAGGATGGAGATCTTGTTGATGGAGTGGGCGATTGATGACTTGACCGTTGGGATGAGAGATCGATGACTTGGTTGTTATGGTGGGAGGTTGGTAGTTGATGGTTGATGAACCTGGCTGTTGATGTAGATGGTTGATCGGTGATGGAAGGAGGAAACGGACCAAGCTAGAAGATGAACTCGTTTATGTATTTGTAAAGAGTCAGAATAAGACTCATCGCCATGACGACCATGTGGAAGCTCGATGCGTGAATTAGAGTTTTATACTCACGAAGAAGCGGTATGCACCTACTGTTTTACGCGATCGACCACTCTGCCTACCTATCGTCCATGCGCAGTGGGGTTTGATATTAATGCTGGATTACGTGCCTGCGATTCATCGTGATGGCAACAAAAGAGAGAAAAGGCCATGGTTTTGGCGTTGTTGTCTGAGGCAGCAGCCGAAAGCCTCTCTGACTGACCAATATACCGCTGCATCTCAGCAGACTCCACTGTCTTACTTTGGTCTGGATGCAATACACAGATGTAGGAGACCAAAGTATGCGCAGTCGAACGAGTCGACCGTCAAACACAAGGCCAGAGTCTCACTGAACCTTAGCATGGTTGATCTCGCATGCTGTATTTGTACAGCAGCGCTCTTTCGTGCATCTGGCATTGAGAGACTGGATTTCTACCGGAATTAAGAAGTTCCCCCTGATCATACTTGTTCGTAATTTACATACCATGTGTAAAGCTATCCCATCCCTCCTTCCTGCCTTGTCATTAAATCATATCTCATTCGAACCGAATCTTGCGTCCCTTTGGTTTAACATCGGCATTCTGAGAATATTCAACCCGTATACCCTGTTCTCGTGCCCATTCTGATGCATCTGGACTGCAATGCCAGACGTTGACGAACTTTAATGTCCTCAGCGATGGCTTGAGAGCATCGACGAGTACACGCACGCCGCCACCTGTGATCATCGTTGAGGAGAGATCTATGTCTTGCAACTGCTTCATGTTGGTAGCAATATGCTTCGCAACCTCATCACCAATGTCTGAATTGTTGGTCAGTCTCAAACTGCGCAGGCGTTCTAGACGAGGCAGAGCGAGAAGCGAGGTGACTGACTGAGCTGCACCCGTACACTGCACACGTAGCGTGTGAAGTTTGGACAGATCGGAATGCTTGAGAAACCTGTTGTCTGCAGGGTCTGGATATTTTGAGATCAGTTCGGGGTCGGATAGAAACAGACTTGCCATGTCTGCACCGCAACAGACAATTTCCTCAAGATTAGGCAAGAAGAAGTCTTTAGGACTCAGCAGAATAACACTGCTAAGTGGCCTGTCAATATCAAGGCGTAGTACGCGAAGAGTCGGTGGAAGATCGCGGAATGGGAAAGGAACCGGACCGGAAGACACCATGGATGTTATATCCAACTCGGTCAGCTGCTTGGCTGTTTCTCTGAGGGATAGGATGTCATAAGGTGTCGCCCAGTTGTTGAGCGAGAGAGATCGCAGGTTTGGCATCAGCATTAGAAGCGTAGCTATTCGAAGAATGTGCATTGAGCGATTTGGTGACTGAGGATTCCTCGTCAACTTCAGACGACGAAGCTTAGGAAACTCGCCTTTCCAGTGCAGGTTCAGGCTACCGGGTATGATGGCTCGACATTCGAACTCTTCGAGGTTCTCACAGCCCAGAAGAAGACTGGGAAGCGTCAAAGACGATATACTAGCAGAGTGACCAAGCGTAAGCTTTTTCAGTTTGGTGGCCGACTTGAGGTTGTGGACAAGACTTTCTCCTTGCAATCCGCCATCGACGATACGGAGCGAATTAAACTCCGGGCAGCTTCGAGCTAGAGCTTTGATGACCTTTTCCATGTCCTTTACATGATTCAAGGTGGCGGAGATGACTTTATGTCTGGACGTGTTGATGCAACGACTCAGGAAAGCAGATCTGACAGGCTTCTTGGCTTCCGAGAAGTCCAGATTCATCCAGAGACCGGGCAAGCTGTTGATGAAGACGTTCCACTGCTTCGATACACGAGTGCAGTATACAATCTGTCGAAAGTTGAGATACGATAGAATCATTTCGACGATTTCGATGGGTAGTTGAGCGAATGGATCTGCGGCTTTGTCGGGAGCGAGAGACAACAGAAGCTTGTTATGCATTTTTTGGAGCAGCTCAACATTCTTGACCTTCTTGCTGATGCCATGTTTGTAGATGCTCAGAGCGACATCAGTCTTTTGCATAATCTGAAGCACTTTGCCTGCTCTCAGATAGCCAGTGGGATCTTTTTCGAAGACACGAATACAGGTCCGAGCATCTTTGAGGGCGAGCTTGTGGTCGCCGAGCTTTTCGTGCACTGCTGCGCGTGTGTCGAGCAACTTCACTGATGGCGATGGTTCATGCTTGATGGCCAGATCGAGGAGGTCTAGGGCTTGGACATACTCCTTTCTTCTATACTGAAGTTGTGCATGCTCGAGAAGCTCAATGGTCGGCGGTATGTGAGGCATTCAGTCGGTGATGTACATTGGAAATAGTGATAAGATGGATCAATAACTGTTGTCGATGATTTGACGCGCACAATCGCGGTGGTGGAAGGAAGGCGCGTTCCTGAGGGCTTGGCAGTGCGGTCAATCTGTGTTTGCCATCTCCAAACTGCGACCCTGTCACTTCATCAATCATTCACTTAACTTGCTTCTCATACGAGTGGGTGATTAATTTTCATGAGGTGTTCATATAACTTTGTATGCTTTCAGATGTGTACAGAAAAACCCACCAATCATTCATAGCATCTCGCTCCTCAAGCCACCCTCCGTATGCCAACAATCTTGCTGAACCGAGCTTCAATCTCCTGCATACTCCCGTCCAGATCCTCTATCGTATCCCCATACTCGTACAACGCAACAGCGATCTCTCCAACTTGTCTGGCAGTTCTTCTAGTCTGCAGACGGCTGACAGCCTCGATAATGGCAAGTGCATCCGATCTTCGCCGAAGCCAAAGAATGCGTTTGCCAAGGGTGATATTGCAATAGACATCTCCCTGAGTTCTTGGGTCTTCCTCGTCATCGAATTCCTTATCCCAATCTCTTTCTTGGCTGCGAAGACCTTTCTCCGAATCCCATGTGTCTCTTGGATTTGGTGAGAAGCTCTTGCGATATCTGCGGCGACCAGATGCAGAGTCTTGGTCGAGGAAAGGTCGTTCAAGTGTTTTGAATCTTCGTGTCAGATGGCGGAGAGTGTCCTGCATGGACTTGATGGTCAAATTGTCGAGGCGAGGAAGAGAAAGGCCCTTTGAACGTCCTCGCTTGCCCCATTCTTTGTTGTGGCGTCGCAGATTCCGTAGAGACTGTCGTTCTTCATATAGTTGAACCCGGAGGTTGCTCAGGTAGTCGTTTATCTCGTCATGGGCGTTGGTAACAGTTGTAATATTGCCCCAAAAGACTCGTAGCAGGGTAGCGACGGTAAAAGAGAAGGAGACAAAGCCTATGATAGTGCTTGCTAAGGAGAGGGGCGCGAGCGTGGAATGTGTGGATAATGTGACGCCCATATTTGACGGGCAGGAGACTGGAGTGAGGTGATATCAAGGCGGTAGTGGGAGAAGGCACGGAATATGTATGAGAGCATGGGGACATGCACGCGATTTGATCATGATGGCGATCAGGAACGAAGCACTGTGTTTCTCTTTATGGGCAACCTACATGGGTAAATGACCTGGTCACTGGGGCGCTTGATAGGCGGTCAAGTGTGGGAGCTTTGTTTGCGAGAAGGATGGCACGACAACCGGCAAGACCAAGGGTCAGAAGCCGATGCCGAATGTGGATGATTGATGGCCTACATCGGAGGAGCTTGATCACAAGCCAACACCGGACGCGATAGAACGAAACCGGGTTGAGAGAGCAGACGCGTGGTAGAGGACAAGGCTCTGTAGAGTAATGAATCATGAGAGCAAAGATGGCAGAGCAAACATCAGGTGTTGTCTGTCGATTGCGACAAAGAATTGCGACGGCGCTTGGACGAGGTTGAATTGTCAGCCAATGACGAATGGTCCAACTTTTTCAAATCTCGCCCCGCCGTCGAGTCATCGCTGTGCAAGACGATCCAAGCCGTCTTCATCTTCCTGAAATCACGCTTCTAGCTCCGACACATCTGCATAGCAACTCATATCCATACTAAAGTGGTCCGAACCATGTCGGTACCATTCTTGCCCGCCATTGACCTGGCCCAAGGCCTCGATGCCTCTACAGGACTTAGCGCCGCCAGCCTTGGTCACGTCGGCGCCGTCTACGCTGTCGCAACCCAACAGACCATCGACGCCGCCTTCGACCACCTCAAGCAGACTGCCACCTACTTCGGCACCTACTTTGACGTGACCAAGCTCGATTCAACCGACGACATCCTGTCCTTGCTTGATGCCGGTGCCGTCAAGGTCTTTGTTTCCAGCGAGCAACTGCAAAACATCCAGAACAAGAACGTCGATGCCTCACGGCTAGTCCTGTCGCTCGCCGGTGCTGGCAACTCAGCACTGGACGTGCTGCAAGGCAACGAGGTTGGAATCTACCTTGCCGCCATCGCCGACGTTACCGCTGTCGAGAGCTTGCTCGAGGCCTACGGATCCAACAGACCCCCCGTCTACGTTTCGCTCGCCCAGCCCACTCTCGAGAAGGCCCTCCAGATCGCCCATATCAACGCGACCCCCGTCATTGCCGCCCAGCACCTCACCGTTGACCCTAAGAGCCAACCCAACCTCATCCCCGCTGCCCCTCTTCTCCTCGCAAACGCCACTACCGACAGACCAGATGGTCTTTTCACCACCCTTGTCACAGACGAGCGCGGCGTCGCTCTTGGCATTGTCTACAGCAGTGAAGAGAGCATCTCTGAGAGTTTGCGCACCGGTCGTGGTGTCTTCTTCAGCAGAAAGCGTGGTCTATGGTACAAGGGTGAGACCAGCGGAGATATCCAAGAGTTGATCCGTATCGACAAGGACTGCGACGGCGATGCTCTTCGTTTCATCGTTCACCAGAAGGGCAGAGGCTTCTGTCACCTGGCAACTCCTACATGTTTCGGCGACTACGCTGGTCTGTCGCGTCTTGAAAAGACTCTCTCGAGCCGCAAGCGTTCGGCTCCCGAAGGCTCCTACACCGCTCGTCTGTTCAACGACCCCAAGATGCTGTCAGCAAAGATCCTCGAGGAGGCACAAGAGCTGGTCGATGCCACAGAGAAGGACAACATTGCTGCTGAAGCTGCCGACGTCATCTACTTTGCTCTGACCAAGTGCATTGCCAACGACGTCTCTCTGGAGGACATTGAGCGCAACCTGGATGCTAAGAACTTGAAGGTCAAGAGAAGAAAGGGTGACGCCAAGCCTCAGTTCGCCGAGAAGGTCGGCATGCAAGTCAATGGAGACAAGGAGATGGTCAAGGAGGCTGCTTCGGTGCCCAAGGCCAAGGAGGACCCGGCGGGCACTGTCGACGGCAGAATCAGCATGCGTCGCTACTACACAACCAAGGAGACCAAGGACACGGTGCAGCAGGCTCTGCAGCGTCCCTCGCAAAAGTCGACTGACCGCATCATGGGCATTGTCAACCCCATCATCGAGGGTGTCCGTAAGGGAGGTGACAAGGCTCTGCTCGAGTACACTCACAAGTTCGAAAAGGCCACTTCTCTCAGCACCACCGTTCTCAAGGCCCCCTTCCCCATAAACCTCATGCAGATCGCTCCCGAGACCAAGGAGGCCATCGATATCTCATACGAAAACATCCGCAAGTTCCACGCCGCACAGGAGACTGAAGATCTCCGTGTCGAGACCATGCCTGGTGTTGTCTGCTCTCGTTTCGTTCGTCCTATCGAGCGCGTCGGTTTGTATGTTCCCGGTGGCACTGCTGTTCTGCCCTCGACAACTCTTATGCTGGGTGTTCCTGCCAAGGTTGCAGGTTGCAAGAAGATTGTCATTGCCTCTCCTCCCCGCTCCGACGGCTCTATCACTCCTGAGATTGTCTATGTCGCCCACAAGGTTGGTGCCGAAAGTATTGTCTTGGCTGGTGGTGCTCAGGCTGTCGCTGCCATGGCGTACGGTACTGAGTCGGTCACCAAGGTCGACAAGATTCTCGGCCCTGGTAACCAGTTCGTCACTGCTGCTAAGATGATCGTTTCCAACGACACCTCTGCCGGTGTCAGTATCGACATGCCCGCTGGTCCCTCGGAGGTCATGGTCATTGCCGACAAGACCTCCAACCCTGCCTTTGTCGCTTCCGACTTGCTATCACAGGCTGAGCACGGTGTTGACTCGCAGGTCGTACTTATTGCCATTGACATGAGCGAGAAGGAGCTTCAGGCCGTCGAGGATGAGCTCCACAACCAAGCCATGGCTCTGCCCCGTGTTGATATTGTTCGTGGCGCCATTTCTCACAGTCTGACGCTGGTCGTCAAGACTCGCGAAGAGGCTATGGAGTTGAGCAACTACTACGCCCCCGAGCACTTGATTCTGCAAGTCGAGGATGCTGAGGCCTACACCGAGACTGTCGAGAACGCCGGCTCTGTCTTCATTGGCCCCTGGACTCCTGAGTCAGTTGGTGACTACTCTGCTGGTGTCAACCACTCTCTGCGTAAGTTTCATTCATGTCACCTCTTACGATTCCTAAATATTAAGCTAACAATTTACTCACAGCCACATACGGCTACGCCAAGCAATACTCAGGTGTCAACCTCAGCTCTTACGTCAAGCACATCACCAGCTCAAACCTCACAGCCCAAGGTCTGCGCAACGTCGGCAAGGCAGTCATGCAACTCGCCAAGGTCGAGCAACTCGAGGCCCACAGACGCGCCGTCGAGATCCGCATGCAGCACATGGATAAGCAATAGTTTTGCCCACTTCATCCCGGAGAAGCTTGTCCTTATGCGAGAAACCTTTTCGGATATCCTCTTTGGTGCATGCATTATGAGAAAAGTGATTGCTTCTTTTTTGACTAGACTATTGTTTACTTGATTTTGTATAAACATTACATTGTTTCTTTATTCCCAACTTGTTGTGTAGATTCGCCTTGACTCTTTGGTATCTGTATCATGTTGCCTGTTACTCCGTGGTAGTTCTGCATTAAAGGCCTCTCCGACTGATATTCATTGACTGATGTTCATTACTCGGCTCACTTCTGCTTTGCTGTTATCTAGGACTTTCTGTCTACCATGACACTTCGAAACTCTTCTTTCCCACAGACATGACGTTCTGGCGCTTCAACCAGCGACAAACTGTCAACCTCCAGAAGAGCAGATGCGTTGGACTCTGCATTCTAACGAACTTTTCAGCCATGGCGACACACTTCAAAGCCGCGCACGCGGTTCACGTCGACAGTCTCGAGCCTTTGACGTTTTCTGGAAGCGATTGGATTTTGACAATGTCTTCCGGACTAGAATCAGGATTGTTGTGGTTATCGAAGCGTGAGAAGTTGATATTTGACCTGGTTACGTTTGTGGAGTGCTTGAGTTGAGGGACTCGGGGTGGAGAGTTGTGATTTGGAGACAGTGTTGTGCCAACCAAGAAACACTATAGGAAATGCAGTAGAATAGTCGTTGTCAATGCTTTGTATACGACTAACGTTCTCTCTCTTGTATCGTTACTTTGTCTTGTAGCAAAAGACAAAATCCTAACAAATGGAAACCAAAAGCTCTTTCTGAGTGTAAAGAGTAGATGGACATTTTCTTTATAGCCATAATCAAGAAGTCTACGTGTGCTAAAGTGTAGATATGGAACGAATAGGTTGTGCAAAATATCAAATAGGGGTATCATGACTATCTGAAAAAACGCTATCTATGAGCAACAACTAGTAGTGACAATTTGTTCCTACCTCAATCTCCATATGTCCTATCCCACGATTCCCTAACATAGATGCCTTAGCCTAAGCAATGATGGTCGTGTGTATGCTATTGACATTAATCCACAAACGGAAGACAGCCCTAGGAAAATTAACAGAAGAAGAATCCGCATGTCAAGGAACAATGAAAGTTCGAGGGGGTTTTCCAGCAAGAACCAAGAAGACAAAGAAAGGGGCGCAGAAGGGAAATGGTGCTTGCCCAGAGTTTGGGATGGAGCCGCCTATAAGCAAAGGAAGAATCAGTTCTCAAGTCACACTGCACTATACGCACGGGATTAGTCCTTGCCAAGACGCATAATCAAGGAAAGAGAAGAAAAGAAATGCTCCAGTCCGGGATGTGACACGTTCACTGTTCTTCATGTGTCGAAGGCGGGTTTGTTTCGGGCAGGTGGTTGTTGCTCGTTAGAGACGCGGTATCCACTCTGAGTCCAGGGAATGGCGCAGAACGTCTTCTACCACTCAGAGGACTCTCATGGGACGTGGTGTCACGCCTCGGGTTTGATGCATTGCGTGGGGACTGAGGGCTCCGAGGGCTTCGTGGACTTTGAGGTTGCAGCTCGTGAGGCAAGGATGATGTTGCCATCGCTGGTGATGATGCCGATAATTCGGCTGTGCCATCCGAGGTTGGAGGTACTCTAGGTGGTCGTCCTCCTGCCGCAAGTGCATATTCTCGTCGTTGCCTGCGATGAGAGACCAGGTCTCGGGCAAGCTGCTTGAGCCGTTCTTCGACTTCCGGTTTCCAGACGTAGTCGTTTACGGCGTCTTTGATTCTGGCGAATGTATGATTGCCGTTTACAACTCGACATTCATCTAATCTCATCTTCTCCAGTCCCCTGTCCACATTGAAGCGATAGTAGACACGACTGTTTTCTCCGCCAGCTGCCCTCAGCATGTATTTGTGGATGGGCTCCGGGTCAGTCATTGCTTTGATAGCTTTGTTGAGAATGCTCCGTAGCCCAAGGATGAGGAGGTTCCCGCTCGTAATTCGTCGAGGGGCCTGTAGGCCAGTGCCGATAGATACCAGAAAACGGATACCACTTGTCGATGCTCCATCTGGACAACCTCCTAAGTGGTGATTCTGGTGCATGGAACCGACCTCGGCCCATGCAGCATCGGCGGGATTGTTAGCATCGATGCCACCATCGATGTATTTCTGCCCTTGAATCTCGACTGGACGGAAATATGTTGGCGCTGCTGATGTCGCGCGAGCTACCTTACAAATGCTAGATCCTCGCTGTTGATCAAGATTGAGGTGCAACATCAAGAGACTGTTCGTGTTTTCGTAACGCGTGTGATTGAAGTATGACCGGAATAGGTGAAGTTTTTCAAACTCGTGGTTGTCGGTGTTTTCTTCTATCGCAAGTACGCCCCTAACCAATCAGCGATGGTCGGGACTCAAGCAAGATGCAACACTTACACACGACATGGGACAGACTGATCTGCTTCCAACTCATGTTGTAGACGATTTTGCTCATTGTCAACCAGAGGGTCCCACAGCTGTGGAATGTGTGGCCCGTCGTCATCAGCTCTCGCTCTGTCATGCCTCTGGGCGACGTCGGTGATTATTTTCTCTAGCTCCAGGCAGTCATATTTGTTTCTACCGGGGAAATAGAATGGTCGTTTCTTCGCAAAGATCTGGTTACCGACCCTTTCATATTCTTTGATGCACTCTTTGATGTTCATGCGAAGTCTTCCAAGCATGATTGAAATGATCCTGGTGTTGACGTCACGTCAGCGCTCCTTCTGTTGACGGGTTGACCAACCCAGCTCTCTCTTTCCCACGAAAACTACTTACCCTCCAGTGCTTGTTCCAAACATGAAGTTGAAATAATGACATGGTAGCGGAAGACCGTCTTCTCCAAACCTCGAGCTCGGCGCTCGGCCGGATTCATCTCCAAGGTCAAGCTCGTGGGTACGGATATGGCGAAAGAGCTGTTGTACGATCAAAAGTGATGCATAACCTCGTATGCCACCACCATCTAAAGCAAAGAGTCAATCACAAAGCTCTCGGACAGTCAGTTTCTGGGCTGATTGCAGCTTACCAAAGGTCAAGACTGCTTCCTTCAAGTACGGCTCACATTGGCACACAGCATCTGTCTGTGCCTGGCTCATGGTGACACTCCAGGCGAGGTATGCATCTCGTAAGAATGTTCTGTTGTACTGAATGGCGATATTTGTAGGAGTTTCACTGTCACTCGCCACCTTGGTCCTTTGCGTGCTGCGCCGACCTGGTCATCCGGGCCATCTCGAATGAGGCGTATTGCCCACTGCGTATACTCAGGCAAAACGGGGGCCAAAAGCCATTGCTGAGGCATTGCAACGCAGTTATCGCAACCTCAGGTACGTCGAAGAGGCTTCAGAGAAATATATTGCCGGATTATTGACGAGGCTGCAGGAAGACGCATAAATATTGCAGGCTTCTGCATAATGGATCACGCGCTCGGTCAGCCGCACTCCTATCTGACCATGAGATCAGCTATTATGGTCATTTGAAATCTGGTAACTCATGAACTACGGAGAGCACTCCATTCGCACTCAACAGACCATAGACACACTTCTTGTTTGTTGACTCGGAAATTGCATTGATGGGCCTCTGATCTATTGGGCCTCACCACATCTCAAAACTCTATCACGACATCGTCGCGTGGCGGTAACTCATTCTGCACCTTGCATATCCGTTTAAACGATACCTATAGGTGCGCCCATAGCTCAGCCTTGTCCTAGGTCATGACCAATCATGAAGAAGCATATTGACAGAGGGGTTGCCTGCTCAGCCATCTGTGTATGCAAAGCACAGCCCACTGATATACATGTACATGCTACATTCTGAGGAAGTTCACGACAAGACAACATGGGTGGAATGCATGTACGGCGGTTGCATTCAACACCATTGTGTTCAAGCGTAGCGATTGGGTCATCGCAGCTCATATGCCCTAACCACCACATGCACTCGACTCTTTATCCAGTAGTATGGTTCACAAGGTCGTGCTATGTCCTAAGAGGGCATTTAGTGCGTGATACTTTGAATCAAGCTTGCAGACGTGTCTGAGATAGCCTCGACCCTACTCAGCGTGCGCTCAGCCGAGCTGGAATTGTGCAGCGATCCACGGAGATAGCCAACGGCTACTCTAAGAAAAGGAATTCAGGAGGTTGTTGGCCACGCGCCATCCAAGCAGGCACGCGGCTAGCCACTCGAGTCAGATTGTGAGCTGCAGTCGCCCATTCTTTGTGGACCCGACCTGAGTCTATGGTATATAGTGAGTGGATGGTTCACTCATTCTAGGGAACACAACCTCAATCTTGGTCGAAGGTCGGTTCCTGGAACACCAAGCAATGTGTATCTCGCCCAGCGACTCGAGTTCAACTTTGGAACACGTAAAGCCGGATCAATCAAATTACCAGATGGACCCTCGTACTCGTCAAAAACCAACATCAATCTCCTCGAAGGACGGTCCACAAGTCGACATACTGAACGTGAGGTCCAGCTTCAACGAAAAACTGATGCGGACCGAAGAGGAACGCCGAGATTTCATCTATGTCTACGAGTACAGTCAGAACAGGACGAAGCGGATGAGAACTCAAGATCTTCTCGAGAAACTAGGTCTGGATACATCTTCTGTCTTGACGACGTTTCCACTGCAGGACTGATATGGAAGTGACAGGAGATCGACAGATTGATCAAGCACCTATACCATACTCAACGCGCAGTATTCCTATCAAAACAAGCACAGGAGGCTTTGGTGGTGGTACTGTTGTTGCTAGGGTACATGTCGATATCGGACTGAGGGTTCAACGTTGGCTTGGTATGCAGAAACGGTTATACATTGTGGACGCAATAAAGCGATGAATGTTCGATTAGCGCGATGTGTTAGAGTTGTTTTGTTGTACCTCTCTCGGTTTTGCTTTTCGTACAACCATCGATTTGTTTTGCAGTTCTTGTTGCTTTTTCGAAAGTTGAGGTCACTTGTCGCGGTGTCTTTGTTGTTTTGGTCATGTTCGGCTCCGTTGATACTCATAGAAGGTTCATGGAGGGCTGTCTGGTCACCAGAGCAAAAGCCTCGCTCTCAGCTGACGCCATGTGTTTCCAGTACATATGAGATACACGCCCTCAATACCTTTTTCGGACTCTTCTGCTGTCATCATATGCCACATCATCATGATTGCTCTCTGGCTCGGAGTCCGTGGCCCTTCACATCTGCCGAAGCGCCTGATCCGTGACTCTACCCAGCGAGATTACAGGCTTCCCAAGTTCCTTCCCGAGTTGCCGCCCACATGATGCCACAACCTCTGCTATCAGCCAATGCACGCAAGGCGCGAGTTCTTGGAACAACTGCTTTGACGAATGGATTCACGGACCACGATCGTGCCGGCTTGGACCTCATCTTCACTCTGGTGGAAAGGCGTCAGATTGTTTCCAGAATGGCCAATCCATAGGAACCGAACCGTCCTGGACGTCGACTGCTACTGCTCTATTAGCTTCTCCATTTATCCAATCCAAACAGGTTTGAAACGATACTCCCTGGCACGTTTGATCAATCGCCAGCCTTCTCACGTTCGAGATATTCAGCAAAACTCTAGCTTGCTGGACGCGCTGAGCTTTGCTAACAAGTTCTGCCTTCGAAGCTACATGGCTTGGACTTCCGAGAAATGAATATACAGCTGCCTGTCCATCACTCGCTATTAGAACACAGCCTCTGATACTATTTTGACAGCCCTTCCTTTATACAATCTCCCCAAGGACAAGAATGTCTTTGCCCCTGGAAGCACCGGACCCGAAATCTCGCTACTTCAGCTCACGTTGATGTCGTTGCCTAAACAATACTGCATATTGCGGATCTGACGGACGTCAGGAGTTGACAAAACAGACCCTCCCAAAGATAGAAGTATCGGATGGCCGGATATCGAGTACTCGCCCCTGGGACTACACTACAGCCTAGTAGTTTTTCTACTTGCTCACGTCAACCCTGTTGCCTACACACTGCTGTACTTGCCCAAAGGACTTGAACACACGTCAGACATTGACTCATCGAACCTTCTCGGGTTTCGTAAGAGAGGCGAAACATCAGCTATTGAACACGATATACTCACCTCGTTCTCTGCTTCTCGAGTTACGACGACCCAATCGCTTCGATAGGGAATTTGGGATGTCTTTTGATGAAGGCTGTTCCATTCGACATATGCAACGAAGGCTTCGGAAGGCTTCGACTTCCACCACATGAGTACCTGCCAACAACAACAACATCCTACATTGCCGTTCCGTCGGGATGCTATTTCGTGGTTTCCCTCTCGTTCAAGGATAAGCCATTCTTGCTTGCGATGAAGAACAAAGTTTACGCAGAACAGGTTCGCTGTTGCATGTTCACAAAGGAGCGCCGGAGGGGCCGGAGGGTTTTCGACATGAACATAGCCTCCGAGTGACATTGTGCAAACAAGATACAAAAATAATGGACAGTATCCGAGCGAACATGAGCCTCGCACTCACCAAGATTTCGCAGTGGGGAAGGCTCATGTTTGCTCGGAGCCACTTGTTTGTGGCATGTCGATCGGTCAGGTATAAAGCAGATGTACGGTAGGGACCACAAATGTTTGTCAAAAAAAATATTCTCATTATCATCGCGTATGTATATGGCAAAGAAAAACGTCCAAACCATGCATGCTTGTGTTTATAAAGTCTTCTTGTATCACTCCGCCTAATTTGACTCGCCTTCCTCGAAGCTCTGGATTTGCACCTTGATGGCGCCAGTCTTGGGGTCTGCCGCCGTCTTGAAAGCCTCGAGGGCATCCTCAATCTTGAAACGGTGGGTGACCAACTTTTCGAGGTTGATGACGCCTCCTTGCAGCAGACGGATGGCTCTGGGCCATGTATTGCAGTAGCGGTACTGGAACTGGAGGTCGACCTCGCGGGTGCTGAGGCGCATAAAGGGGATCTTGATTTCGTTCTTGCCGACGCCGATGACGAAGACCTTGCCGCCGAACTTGACGGTCTGGATGGCTCCGGCGATGGAGCTCTCGACACCGGTGCACTCGAGGGCGATGGCGGGCTCGACGCCGCCGCCGAGCTCGGTGATGGCCTTTGCAAAGTCTTCGGGGGTGTGCTTGAAGTCGACCTTGTGGGTGCGGACAGAGGGGCAGAACTCCTTGGCGAACTTGAGGCGGCCCTCGTCAATGTCGGTGATGATGATGGGCTCGGCACCGGCAGCCTTGACACAGGCGAGAGTGACGAGACCGATGGGGCCGGCACCGCAGACCAGGATGGGGTCACCGAGTCTGACCTCTGCTCTTTGTACACCTGCCAAAGCAACACTGAGAGGCTCGAGGAGAGAACCGTTCTCGTAGCTCATCTCACCAATCTTGTGGCACCACATGGCGGGGTGGTTGACATAGCGGCGGAGGAGGCCAGGGACTGGAGGAGTGGAGCGGAAGAGAACAGAGTCGCAGCCATTGTAGCGACCGGACAAGCAAGGCTCGCACTCGCCGCAGATGATGTTGGGCTCGATGGCAACGCGGTCGCCGACCTTGAGCGACTTGACATTGTCGTGCACGGCAACAACGACACCTGCTGATTCGTGCCCGAGAATGTGGTCGTCTTCGACAATCATGGGGCCGATGCAGCCGGCGTGCCAGAAGTGCACATCCGACCTGGTCGTCGTCAGTTGCCATTGCCTCAAAGCATTACTTTTGTGCTGCTACTCACCCGCAGATACCGGTGCTCTTGACTGCGACTGTGACCTCACCAGGAGCAAGCTTCTCGCCGCTCTGGACCTGCTCGAGTGAAGGCTCGGCCTCGGCGACCCAGAGATCATGTGCAGGATTGGTGTAAACTCCAATGTTGGACAATGTCGGCTTGACCATTGTTTGTGTGGAAGTCATTGTGCTGAATGTGAGAAGAACTCGACAGGGATTGGAAGAGCTGCGAACGCGAGGAATGAGACGATGTCAAGAGAAGAGGAAAGAGAAGGAGCAACAGAGAGATGAAAAATGTTAGAAGTACCTACCTTCACGTCAACTCGTGTCTTTTTGACCCGCAAAAACATAGTCGTCCGTGGGGGCATATCTAACCGGCGGGGTAAATGATTGCTCAATGAGGGGGGATAAATGCACCTTCGGGTCTGCAGGGACTCCGGCCATGCGTGTCACGCTGCCCTCTACGAGCCCACAGCGGTGCAGAGCACACCTCGAATCCGTGCACACTCCTGGGCATACCTTCAAATTATCCGGCTTCACGACTCGAGCGTCGAGGTTAAACACCTTTTGAACAGCACTCTTGTCCTCCAGGGTTTAAACGACGCTCGGCTTCGGTCGGTAGAATTGCTTTAATCCGAGCTGTTTCATCCTTGGTGATTGCTTTCTGCGTCTCTGTGTGGCACGCAGGCGCCTTGCTCGATCTAGAGCACTTTACGATCAAGGTAGAAAGGAGAGCGCGCCGGCCGATCCACCGACTGTGCCTGCCTATCCTCCTTTCTCACCCCTCCGGACGTCTTGTTCTGGAGAATTCGAGAGGTGCATTTTCGCGAAGCTCAACTCCGTTCAAAATCAGGCATGTTCCGATTGGCCGCTCTGCTACCCCACATGATCGCCGTTGAGCTCCAGATAGATGCCGAGGTGCCTTGGCGTTCCCGAGATGCATCCTTGAAACCTGTTGAACTTCTGATGACCAGTAAGTCCTCCGTTAGTAGAACCAACGTGTACGGAAACTTATCTGCAAATCCGTGATATACATTCTCTTCGATGTCAAGCATGCTTTTCTTGCTGTGTGGGTATCTACGCATAACACAATCATATACAACTCTCAAGCTTCTTCAACACTGCCCTTGACATCATGATCATACCTCGCCTCCTGAATGAACGGACTCCTCGCTCTGATCTCCGGCCCCTTCAACAACAGAATGATAGGCGCACAAGCCAGCGCCAACGACAAAAACGCCAACACTGAACTCGCCCACTGATACCCGAGATTGGTATACATACTCTGCGCAGCCAGAGGCAAAAAGGCAGAAAACACATTTTCGCCAAACGCCACTGCTGCAATCGCTGAGCCAGCATATTTGGAGTACGAGTCCATGAGATATTGCGCAATGGACGCGCAAACAATGTTGATGCCAAACCCAACCATTGCTAGTCCAATTGCGGGAGCTATCCAAGGGATATGTGGGTAAGAAGTCCATGCATAGATGAACATACCTCCCGTCATGCCAAAGAAGCCGCCCACAGGAGACATGTAAAGTCTAGCTTCGGGAACAGGAGTACCAGGATCAATTGGGTTTGACTTGGCAGACCGCTGATAAAAGTAGATGTTGGCGTACGAGACGAAGAAGCCAAGCAACTCTCCAATGCCAACGGCACCCTGGACATAACCGGTGCTGTAGGCTGGCCAGCCGTATAGACCTGCAAAGACTTCCTCGATGCTTTGAGTAAAGAGGTAGACAAGACCGACAGCAAATGCTGACCACAGAGTAAGTGAAAACACCACCCACTCGGTGGAAAGCATGTATGCTGGTCTCTGCACTGACGTCTTTACGATCTGCCAGATAGGGATGTGGTTCAGTTCGTCGCGTGTATACGCCTTCTTTCCAGTCGCTGCACGAATCTTTTTCGCGCGCTGCTTGAGGATGACTGAGCCACGCGTTTCCTTGATGGTGAAGAAGAAGAGCGGGATGAACGCGCAGTACCAGATGATCTGGATATAGAAGATCCAGCGCCAGTCGAGGAACTGGTAGATGGCACCGCCGACAACAGGACCCATGGTGCTGCCAAACAGATAGACGGTAATGTAGAGTTCCATGGGTACCGTCCTGCCACGGTCACCAGCCCAGATGTCGCAGATGATACTGCTGATGGTGTTTCCAAGTAGTGAGACGCAGCCGCCAGCGATAAAGCGTGTAACCACCAATGTTGCAAAGTTTTGGGCCACGGCCGAAGGTACGATGAAGATGATCAGGACAATGTAGGATATCAGGTAACCCCATCTGACTCCATAATCCTCAAAGATGGGTAGTAGAACCATCATGAAAACACCACCACCTATCGCCCAACTCGCAATAGGCCAGTAAGAGTGTGGAAAGTGTGCGTCGCTGATGCCAAAGTCGCGGTTGTAGGCCTCGGCGGCGACAGCCATTGATGTTCCGTTTAGGAGTGCAATAAATGTTCCAAAAAGAGCCACCGATGTGAGGATCCACTTCTTCCTTACTGGCCAGTTGAACCTTTGAAAGATTTCGTCAGCTTTATCCTGTCTGATATGGTTTGCAGAACATACGGGTTTTCCGGGTCATTGGGTCCATCCCAATCCACGATTTCCACATCTGGGTCGAGTTCTTGGCTGATATGTGACTTCTCGTTGGCTATACGCTGTTGCTCGTCGACTCTATTTGCTTCTAGTGTTTCTGAGCTGCTGCCACGCCATGAAGGCTGCTCGTGAGCAGGATGTGCCGATTCTAGCATCTCATATGGCGGGTATCAATGCAAAGGAATGTAAAACAGTGAGGTGGATAGAACGAAGAAAGCAAGCAGATGAATTCAACACTAGACTTCAGAAGCAACAAGAAGAGTCAAAAACAAGCTCAAGAAACAAGACCGTGGGCCTTGGACGTATTTCACAGACGCTGCTTGACGAATGCTTGGATCAGGGCCGCGTGAAACCGACGCGGTTATGCGATGTTTTGTATAAGAGATGAGGCTCCAAGGGCTTCAACGAGAAGTTGAATGCGGCGAGGAAATAGGCGTTTTGACATCATTATGTAAAAGGAAAATTGGAAAACTAGACAAGAGCCGGAACAACGGTTCAACCCTACCCTCGTGGTTTCCATGATTTTGGAGATGCCCATGAGCATTGATCGGTTAGATGGTCAACAGATGACTGGCGCATACACTTGCTTAGTTGCGCTACCAATGCTGTTGTCCTATTCGCATGATATACAACATGACCTCTGAGCGATGCGGCTTGAACGATATGGTGGCGGAATGGAGGTTGGACGTCATCGGACACGACCTCAGGGAGATCCAATATGCCAAGTCGCACCGAATACCCTTTTACGGTTTAGTCCCAGAAGATGTTGTTTGCAACCAGTGACCTTTGCACGTCTTCTGTGATGTCGTTCAAAGGTGCCGGCCGAGAGGTGATAGGGCTTCGATTTGTGTCGAAGAGGGCTTGTTGGACGAGAATGTCTCTGGCAGGACGTGCAAGCGTTGAGAAAGGCTGGTCTTCTGAGAAGGATACTTGATGCGTTGAAAAAGGTAAAAGCTTGGCCTGTATCTATATCAGGCCTTGTTATCAACAGATTCTCGTCTGTGAAGCGTAGGGTCTTGCATTTGTTTACAATGGACAGATGGAACAGTAGCAAGAAAGTAGAAGAGGTCTCGAGAGAAGAGAAGGAGTGCAGGACGATGCATATAACTAGCAATGTAAACTGAGAGACTTACGTCGCAAGCCAATGGCGAGCGACTTGATGATTATAGCACGGACCTCTTTGAGATAAGCAGTCTTCGAAGTGATTAATTGTACCCTTGACCGCACACACATCTAGACAAGCCACCACAAACAAAACAATGGCACCTCAACTAGAGAAAGCACTGCAGCTCATCGACGAGGCCCACGCCCAAGACCCTAAGAAGGTCACGATTGACGGACAAGAAGTGCCGTACGAACTCCACTATGCCCAACAGATGACCTGGTACCTCGAGAGACGCTCGCCCGATGCCTCAGACCCTCTCAAAATCGCCATTCGTGCACAACACTTCCGTCGCTGGGAGGTGCCGCGCGACTCATACCCCATGACACGCATCGGCTACCACAGCTGGAGGACCTTCCTCAAGAAGAGACAGGCTCAGTTGGTTGCACCCATCATGGAAGAGTGTGGATTTAGTGCCGAAGACACGCAAAAGACAATGGCTTTGATTGAGAAGCAAGGCTTGCGCGAGGGCGACAAGGACACACAGGCCTTGGAGGACATTGCCTGTCTCGTCTTCCTTGACGACCAATTCGAGGCTTTTGAAAAGACACTCGACGAAGACAAGATCATCAAGATTCTGCAAAAGACGTGGGTCAAGATGAGCCCCGAGGGTCACAAGATGGCTCTTGAGCTACACATGTCGCAGAGATGTCAAGAGCTGGTTGGAAAGGCTTTAGGCGCTTGAGCTATACGTTTTAGATGTGTCTTCCACCGTCAACACTAAAGTTGGTGCCCGTCACGAACTTGCCCTCGTCCGACGCCAGAAAGACACATGCATTACCCACGTCTACCGGGTCTGTCAGTCTACCCAGTGGGATCGACGCTGCAAACTTGTCTCTGTTCTCCTGCGTGTCCTTGACTCCAACGAACGACTCAAACAGACCAGTCGCAGACAACAGCGGAGCAATTGCATTGACTCTGATCTGATCAGGACCATACTCGGCAGCCAGCGCCATGGTCGCCTGTAAACAAGTCAGCCAACCCGCCGTCCTGGTTCAAAGAAACAAAACTCACATTCGACACCGCCCCCTTGCTGGCATTATACCACACCAATCCAGGTCTCGGCCTCACACTCCCACTGCTCGAGATATTGATGATACTGCCACCCTCCCCCTGCTTCTGCATCTGCGGCACCACAACCTTGACACTCCAAAAGATACTCTTGACATTCACACTCATCACCCGCTCAAACTCGCCTTCCGTAACCTCTTCAGTCGGTTTATTTCTATACGTGCACCCAGCATTGTTGACCACAATGTCCAGTCTGCCAAACTCCTTGACCGCCATCTCCACTACTCTTTTCCAGTCTTCGTGTTTGCAGACATCCATGGACACGCCTTTGGCATTTGGAGAGGAGAGTGAGGATGCGCTGGATTCGGCACCGGAGCTATCGAGGTCGCCGATGATTACTTTTGCGCCTTCGTCGATGAAGCGGCGGGCGATTGCGTAGCCGAAGCCTTGGGGACTGGCTCCTCCGGTGACGATGGCGACTTTGCCTTTCAGACGGCCGAGTGAGGAGGATGCCAAGGATGAGGACATTGTATGTTGATAAAGAGGATTTCTGAAGTGTGTGTTTATAGTATTCGTACCGACCCTTCTCAATGGCTGAGATGAAGAACAATTGACAGGTCTGACTCTAGCTTACCTCTGTCTTGCTATATGTATTCGTGGTGCTGGATAGATGAGGGGTCTTGCAAGGCGGGGCATCCGAAACCCCGCAACGATCTACCATCTTCTCCCTCTTCCGTTCTGTCACTTCTGTGTGACGATCCCTCTCATTTGATTGTCTCTCACGTTGACATGTAGTGGTATAGTAAGCTATAAAAAGGCACAAATGTTTCCAGGCCACAGCTGTGGCCAGAGAGAGCCTGCAAATGTCGTCTCTCAATGGTCATCATCCTGTTTCTCGATACTATTGTGCATTTTTATAGTCACGTTTCGACAGTTCAACATGAAGGGGAAAGTACAAATACATGATTTCGTGGCTTCATTGCTATCTGCGAATATAGTGATTGGTTATAGTACAAGGCAGCCGCGCCAGCTAACTCAAATTGTCATCAGGTCGTTCCTTCCCTGCAGCCTTCTTCGATGATGCTCCTTCCCAATTCGGAACATGTCCTGTTTTCTCGACCCACTCAGCAATGGAGGGTCTCCTGTATGTATTCCACCAGTGTTGTTCCTATTCTTTTTCTGATTTGGGCTTGAGATCTTGTGATTGCCCCTCCTTCTTCAGGTTCTCTTTCAACGCCGCGGCGTAGTTTTCAGGCTCGGTGTGCTCATGCTCAGAACCAGAGTCGGCAGCATCTGTGTGCTCGTCGACGTTATCGGCGCCACTGTTGGCTTGCTTGTTCTTGTTCTTCTTGTTCTTCCTCTTCTTTTGCTTCTTGGAAGGCGAAGCATCAGTTGACTCGGTGACAAGCTCGTGATCGGTGGTCTCCTGCTTCACTCTTTGCTTCAGCTCATCGAGGTTGTCGGCGGCCTCTTCCTTGATCTGCTTGGCGTCCTTCTTAGTAGGGGTCATCTTGCGCTCGAAGCTCTCAACGCGGTCACTAACAGGTCGGGTCGATCGAGGGAGCTTGCCGTCCTTAAGGGCTTGAAGATCCTTCTTAATATCCTCAGGAAGGTGGCCAAGCTTGTTCTCTAGTTTCTTCTCAGCAGCCTTCAAGTCTTCCGGTAGATGACCAAGCTTCTTCTCAAGCCTCTTCTCGGCAGCCGCAAGGTCCTCTGGGAGATGGGCAATCTTCTTCTCAACTGCCTTGCCAGCGTGCTCGATTTCGCGATTGGTTCCATGTGCAGCATCCTTGGTGGCGCGGCTAACCGAGTGACGCTTGCCTCTCGACTTGTTTGAGCCACTGCGGAACAGGTAGGCACGGACGAAGAAACGAACGAAGAGGATGGTCAAAGGGAACAGGTAGAAAATGTTCAACCAAATCGCGAAGCTCTGGCCAGTGGTGTCAATGCAGTCGATAGTGGCGTAGTCGGTTCTGTAGCGGGTCTCCTCATGGTACTTTTGGATTGCTTCCTGTGCTTTCTCCATGATGATGTTTCCCTGCTTGTCGCGGACGTTCTCCGCAACGCCCTCGTCACCAGCAGCACGGAGGAGGATACGGCGAAGGATAGCGCCATAGGTCTCGGCAGGAACAGCTGATACGACGCTGGAAGCAGTCGAAGAAGCCTTTGCGACAGCAGAAGAAATGGGGTGGAAGATGGTGTACGCAGTCGCTATGGGAATGTCATACTTGACAAACAGATGGATGGCGGCGTAAGATGCGCCGAAGAGGAACTGAGTAATTTGCATGCTAGTCAAGGTGCGCTTCAGGGCGTTGGGCACACGGATGTTGACGGCAGAGAGAGTGAAGTAAGTGTACATCAGAGTGTGGATGAACGAGTTGATGAAGACAAACATCCAGATGGGAGGGGACATGTAGCGGATACCGGCCCACATGCACATCATGGCGCCTGCGTGGTGGTAGGTCTGCAGAGTAGCGCTTCTCTTGCCCTTTGCGACAATGATGGCCGTGTCGACGACCTCGTAGAACTTGGACAGGTAGAAGAACCAGCCCCAGAATGCAAGGCCCTCGTTCCACAAGCGACCAACATCAGTTGAGTCGGGAGTGCCCTCGGGCAGTAGCTTGATGATGGCATTCTTGGTCTGCCAGAGGTTGGAGGTTGCGTTGTAGTAGACGGCATCGCCGAGGCCACGAGGGCCATTGACCTTGCACAGAGAGTCGGCAACACCAGCCAAGCCAGCGCTGTTGTCAAGTCCAGGCCAAGTGGCGCTGATAGCGCGACACATGGCGTAGAAGGTGACACCGGAGTAGACGGCCAGGAAGATGTTGTGCAGGACGACAAAGACCTTGAAAGCACGGGTTGTGCTGATCCACCATGGCTTATTGCCCTGGCGTCTGTTGTAGGCGTTGATCAAGAGGACGGTGATGACATAGGTAGAGGCGATGGTGAGGGGGACCTTGACGTCCAAAGCGCGGTTGTAGACATCGAAGTCGATAGGGAAGGGCGACTTCCAGGTGGCCTCGTCGGATGGGGGAGGAATGGCAGCAGGGAGGTAGTCCGGCGGGAACTTGAAAAGCGATCGGTCCGGGAGGGTGAAGTGGATCGAGGGTCCGGACATGGTGGTGTACTGGTGCGCACGCGACGCGACGGGTCAATGAGATATAAAGGAAGGCGATAGTAATGTCGTAGTCGTGGGTTAACACAGCATGGCCTGTGATCTGCTGAAGTCGGAGGTTTGATGGATGTGAGAAAAGGTTGGTCAAGGGCGCGTGTCGCGTAGAAAGGGAAGCTCAACTCCAACTTTTCGAGCACAACGTCACCGAGATCGCCCAGCCACCTTCCTTGTTCGTCACACGTCTGGGGCTCTGCACGAGCTGCTATCCCCAACACGGTAATCCTTGCGATGTGTTAGTGTTTGCTCTCACTTCTACAGCAATAGAGGACAGTATGCTTTAGCAATGCACAAACTGATTGTAACAGGGAGTGCGTCCAGTGAGAGCCGCTCTTTTGAAGACTCTCAATGGACACTGCTCTGCTTCCTGAAGTTTTCTGCATTTTTACAGTCGTACGCATGACTTCACAACACACGGGAGAGAGAGATCCACATTCCTCACTGCCAATGCTTGCAAATGGGAACATCATATTTCATAACACATTACCTACTCGTATTGTACCTCGGTTCATCTAGAAGCTCTGCTTGGGAGCTTGGCCCTTCTCGTCGCCACTGCCGTACTTCTTGACTGGTTCCTTGGCCGCGCTCTTGTCTTTGGCGAAGTGCTCAACCTCTGGCGAGCTCATCAACTTGACCACGTTGTCTGCCTGCCACTTCTTGAAGGAAAATCTAGAGCAAAAGGTATGTTAGCATCATCTCTTTGCTATTTTCATGTTGGGCTTGACGCACCCCAATCCTTCGTGCGAGTAGTCCTTGTCGTTCGCCTGGTCCTTGTGGTACTTGACTTGGATAAAGTCCGAATCCACAGTGTCGGGGTCGAGGGATAGCGAGACAAGTGCATTGATGGTAGCTGTCTTGGGGATAATCTTGAACGTCCATGACTGCGTACATTAGCAACAGTTTACACGCATGGCAACCTCCATGGCTTACCTGCTCGTTCTTGAACTGGATCAAGTCCCTGTCGTTCTTGATGATCTCGTAGCGCTCGTTCTTACTGGCCTTGAACAGCTTGGGCAGAGCGAACCATTGTCCGGCCATCTTGTAGCGGTCGTTGGCGTAGACAAACTGGTCATCGTAGACGCAGTCAGCGGTGTAGCGCTCAACACGTCTGACGGTAGGCTCGCAGCTGTAGAGAGCGATGATGTCGTCAATCAGAGCCTGGCGCTGAGGGCTGAGCTTGATGGACTTGGAAGGGTCGGGGGTATAGTCCTCAGATGTCGACGTCTGGCGAACTTCGAACTCCTCTCCTGGCTTGCTAGACATGGCTGCGGTTTGTTTGTATATTGTAGATGTGGGACGGATGAAAGAAGTTTTGGGAACACTGGTAAGCGTTCTACGTGAGATGGGTTGAAGGTGTCTCAGGAGCATTGCAGGAAGAGAAATGGTTCGAGATAAACATATTGGCATTCATGAGGCTCTTAGCTATTCTTTCCCTTACTGGCCATCCTTCAAGTCGTGACGTCGAGCGTTCTCAAACCGATAGTTGCATAGGGCATTCGATCCAATCTGCTTCAAGATCACAGTCGATGATGCTAACATAAGCTCTAAAGCTCGTGAGGTGCTTCTGAGGGGCAGGGCAAAATGCGGAGGACGCGGAGGAGCCGCTATGATGCTGGGGTGATGTAACCAGACAGCCGGAGATAGCATCATCGTATAGCCGAACAGGGTACCATGCTTAACCAGTCACCCTTTGTTTCGAGAGTGCAACTGACATTCAAGCTCTATACCACCGATTCTTTCAGAATATTTTTTGACGCGAGGTGGCTACAAAATCCCCTTTGTATTTCCTGACGAGAGAAGGAGTGAGTCGAGAGTGTGATTCGCAGCAGGTGTGCAAACTTATAAGACACCAATCTTTTGTCAGGCTTCACATAGAAACATGGTGGTGATATCTGTTGTCATACATATTTGATCCGCCCAGACTATCAGGCATACCGTCAAACGACCTGCAGTACTCTCAAGCATTCAGAAGTCAGATATAAGACGATATCCCTAGATCATACCAAGAGGGGTATTGTGGAAAGTGCCATGATTGAAGTGTTTGGGGGTGCACGGACAGAGATGGATGCAAGATACAGTGCACGGACAAAGATCGATGCGATATATTGTACAATGGTGGAAGTCCTCACATCAAGCCTCGATAGTATAACGGCTAGTACGAAGGTCTCATATCGGTCATCAATATGACCAAGCATGGCTTGGGTAATCCTTAGATGGGAGTTCGATTCTCCCTCGAGGCATTCTTTTTTCCACTTTTGATCTGCCGAGCTACTCCAAAACACAAAGATGCTCTCTTCTCCTCTTATTTTTGCTGCACCAACCTTTCCGTGTTTCTTTTATAGATAGTCAAGATTTTTCCCAGCCCTACACACTACTTCAACATCTGATACGCAGAAAACAATGATCTACCGGAAATGAGCTCTAACCCTCAATTGTGCAATAATTACAACAACACAACAACACAACAGTTTGCAGGCCGATATCCGCAAGCGATCATTCGCATCTAGACAGCCCTAACGAATACCCATCGACAACATCTCGTGTTCATCTGTCGTGCAGAAACTTGCGACGCAAGTAGCAGGAGACACGATGGATCCAGAAATCAAGCGCCCGGCTCGAGATCAAACCGCAATCTCAATCTCGCCTCGGCAAGCCAGCCCTGCTTGAACACTCCCGTCGTTCACGTCGTCGCACGTTCGCGCCACACACAGGCTCGGCGATGGCGAATGGTGTTGCTGAGATGGATCCGGTTCCACTTCCAGACCATCCTCCTCAAATCTATGATACCTGAATTGGCTTGCGAGAACCGTAGAGCCGAGTGCCCGACCCACTGCGAGCTTCGTTAAGGTTGTTTCGTGTATACAAGCCCTAGATGAGAAGTGATCCCGGATCCTCAGGCTTCATCCCTTCTCTATTGCTCTGTTCTCCGAGAAGTATCAGGATAAATGGTAGGTTATGGCCTACAGTTTTTCTCCTTCTCTTTCTTCCAGTCTTCTACAACATCCTCTTTTTCGCAAGATATCAGTCATTCTTTTAGTAGCCAGTCTACACCACACTCGTTCCATATTCGCTTCTACAAGGTCTGCGACCATCGATTGATACCTTTTCATCACGTTCAACTTCAGAAAGAATAGAATCAATATGTCTTCCATCAAGTCCCTCGCCCTCCTGGCTCTGGCCACTGGTTTCGCTAGCGTAGTCAACGCAGCAGAGACTGGTAAGACTACCCGCTACTGGTAAGTTCGTGTAGCAGTATGCACACCACGATGAACTTGTCTACTCGCCAGGCTCATGGACGATGTGCTCCCCATCCATTGTAAGCACCACGCTAACATTGGTTCCAGGGACTGCTGCAAGGGCTCCTGTGCATGGCCTGGTAAGGCTGATGTCTCTGCCCCCATCACCACTTGCGACAAGAACGACAACCCCTTGACCGACGCCAACACCGCCTCTGCCTGTAATGGTGGCTCGGCATACATGTGCTCTGACCAATCTCCTTGGGCTGTTTCCGACACCTTGGCCTACGGTTTCGCTGCCGCAAACATTGCCGGTGGCTCAGAGGAGAGCTGGTGCTGCTCTTGCTACAAGTAAGTCAAAAGGTTACTATATGATCTCAAAAGAAGGTTATACTAACCGGCATCTTCAAGGCTTACCTTTACGACCACCTCCATCGCCGGCAAGACCATGATCGTGCAAGCCACAAACACCGGCGGCGACCTCGGCAGCAACCAATTCGACCTCGCCATCCCCGGTGGCGGCGTAGGCATCTTCAACGCCTGCACCGATCAATGGAATGCTCCCTCTTCCGGCTGGGGAGCCCAATACGGCGGCATCAGCACAAACACATGCAGCGCTTTCCCCAAAGCCTTGCAACCTGGCTGCGGCTTCCGCTTTGACTGGTTCGAGAATGCTGATAACCCCGAGATGGAATTTGAGCGTGTTGAATGCCCTGCTGCTATTACTGCAAAGAGTGGATGTAAGAGAACCGATGATGGTACTCAGGCTTTCCCTTCTATTGTTGCTGCGGCTGCTGCTTCGTCGTCTTCGCCTGTTACTGCTTCGTCATCGTCTTCTGCTGCTGCTCAAAAGATTTCTGTTGCTTCGTCGTCGGCTGAGGCTATTTCTGTCGCTTCTTCTGCTTCTGAGGTTGCACCTGCTGCTTACTCTACTTCTGAGGCTGCTCCCATCGCTTCTTCTCAAGCCGCTGTCTCGAACACCTACACCACTCCTGCTGTTGAGTCATCTGCTGCTGTCGAGTCGTCCGTTGCTGTCGAGTCGTCCGTTGCTGTCGAGTCGTCCGTTGCTGTCGAGTCATCTGCTGCTGTCGAGTCATCCGCTGCCGCCTACTCGTCCTCCTCCACCGCTGTCGTCGAGACTTACAGCACCGCAAGCTCATCAACCACTACACCTTTATCTTCCCCCAGCTCAGACGATGCAAACTGCAACGTCCAGTACGTCTACGAGTACGACTTGTAAAGCACTTGCAAAATATCTTGCGAGATGTTCTGATTCACTTCTCTGTTGGTGTTATTCCTTCATGAATAGCCAGCATCCTTTACTGTTCGTTTTTGGTGGTGTGTAGATTTTATTCTTTATAGACGTGATGATGTTTGGAATCCGAGATTTTTCTTCTCTCATATTCTGCCTCTCTGATGTGAAGACATACCTACCTGTCGAAATTCCACGCTTCTGGTTGGAGTAACATCCAGTCGAACAAGCAACGTTCCACAGCTGAATCTGGAGTCATTCTCTGCGCTAGGTACACGGCAAATTGAAGGAGTTTTGGTACATAATTTTCATTGACCTTCTTGGTCTCCTTTTCGCGAGAAAGAGGTCTTGGTATCTCACATTCGCTCGGGGACCAACTGATATCCTATCATCAACGCCGTGCATATAACATCTTTTCCTATCCCATCCATATCTTCGAGCGAATATCCTTGGTCATTCGTACCCTTGAAAAACTCTATGAATGTTGGTCTTTCATCTTCTCAAGCTTCTCATGAAACCCTCTACACCCTCATCGGAGACTCCTCTGCCACCAAAGCCACGGACCTCCTTCTGTGCACTTTCCACCTTTTGTCTGAGTTGTTCGGCACCAACATCAATCTGCTGCAGTTGACCGAGATGTGCGTTGAGAACGCGGACGATTTGGGAAAGAGGGTCTGACTCGGCGGTCTTGGACGACTTGGAGAGGTTGGTGGATGCAAGGTTGATCTCGTCGATCATTGAGGTCAGGTCGTGAGACATAGTGGTCAGGCGAGCAGAGCAGCGCTCAGCAGTCTGGTAACTGTGGCAATAGTTAGCATGTGTCCTTTTATGGAGATGTCGGAATATACGTACGTTCTCTCGCGCTCAGCATCAACACCGCTGTCAACACCACCAGCCTTAGCGGCCATGTCGTTCAAAACACGCTCATAGTGATCGAGCCAATGGCTAAGTTCCTCTTGCTGACCTTCAACAGAGGCAAGCTGACGCTCGACCTCGGCGGTGTCACGTTCAGCCTGGAAGGTACGGCTGTACAACTTGCTGATCTTGTCGCTGTTCTCAACCAACATGCGGTCCCAGGATCCAATCTTGTTAGCCAGGTTGGAGAATTGCTTTTGATGCGACGAAAGTGATGTGGTCCAAAGTGTGATAATCTCATCCAGAGACTTGGAGTTGAGGCGCGATGTAGCAGGGGGTGCAGGTCCCGAGGTTGATGCGTTGGTAGGGGCGCTACCAAGTGCGCTAGTAGGGCCGTTGTTAGAACCTGCAGGAGGTGCTGCTGCTGCTGTAGTGGGAGGGCCACCACTGCCGCCATTACCTCCAGAGCTTCCTGCAGCCGGTGCTGCGGCGGGCTTGAGACTGAAAGCGGAGCCACCAGTCGAGGCAGGTGTGCTAGACTCAGCAGGCTTTGCTCCTAGTGAGAAAGCAGGAGTCGACCCCGAAGTAGCGGTTGTGGAGGTAGGAGCAGGTGCAGCATCGTCCTTCTTCTGACCACCCAAGTTGCCAAAGAGGCCACCAGAAGGAGCGGCAGGCTTTTGAGCCTCGTCCTTCTTGGAACCACCTAGACCACCAAACAGAGGTGCAGTGGGTTTAGCAGCCTCGTCCTTCTTAGCACCCAGACCACCAAACAGAGGTGCAGCGGGTTTAGCAGCCTCGTCCTTGTTTTGTGCAGGCGCAAAGAGCGACGGTGAGGAAGCAGGCTTGTCGGCAGCATCCTTGTTTTGAGTCAGACCGCCAAACAAACCTGAAGCAGGCGCGGCAGGCTTGTCAGCAGCATCATCCTTCTTGGCTCCGAACAAGCCAGATGTTGATGCGCCCGTCGAAGCAGGGGCAGCGGATGACGAGGCACCGAAAATTGAAGGTGCAGATGTTGTGGTGGCTGATGCAGGTTGAGTAGAAGCGGGAGTCTGTGATGTGTTTCCACCAAGTGAGAAGGCTGGTTTTGAGGAGTTGCCGCCCAGAGAGAAGGTAGGCGCGATGGCAGGGGCAGACTGAGGAGTGGATGAGGTAGCACCACCGAGGTTGAACATGGACTTTGCAGGCGCGGCACCTTCTGCAGGTTTTTGGCCAAACAACGAAGTAGGAGGAGCGGAAGAGGACGAGTTGTCATCGGCCTTCTTTCCAAATGAACTAAATGCGTTGCTACCACCTAGAGGTGTCCCAAAGGAAGACTTGGGAGCCTCTGCTGCCTTTTGCTCGGGCTGTCCGAAAGATAGAGGCTTGCTGCCAAAAATTCCGCCGGTTGATTGAGTAGGGGGAGGACCAGCAGGTGTAGTGGAGAACATGGACTTGTTTGTGGCAGCGGGAGTGGTCGAGTTGTTTCCCAGAGAGAAGGCGCCAGTTGAAGCAGCAGCAGCAGCAGCACCACCGAAGGGGTTACCCGTTGGAGCGACACCTGGAGTTGTCGGGTTGCTTCCAGACGCGGCAGGCTTCGGACCAAAGCTGAAACCAGAGGTAGTGGGAGTTTGTGTAGAAGGAGATGGTGCGCCGAAAGGGCTTTGTGTTTGACCAGCGCCAGCAGCAGGAGCAGCGGCATTGCCAAAGCTGAATCCAGTGCTTGCAGGAGCGCTGGAGGTAGTGTTTAGAGAAAAGGCACTTCCTGACGACGAAGCGGGCGGGCCGAAGTTGAATGACATGGTGATGTGAATTTAGTCGGGGTGATGGACCCGTCGAGGGCGCGTTATTCGAGAAGGCGCTTGTGCAATCGGGGTCGCGGAGGGTTGGCGGATCGATGTGAGAAGGTATTGGCAAGGCGACTCTTGTTGTCGGACAGGAGCAATGAGAATGGCAGTCGCGATGGTCAGTTGGTGTAGAGCTCTTACCCAGCAACACGCAGAGACGCGACGCTTGGACGCTTCTGCACTTTCCTGAGCAAACAGGGCAAACACGGCGGTCGCTCTTTCCCTGACTGCAGTGCTCAGCCTCGGACCCGCAGCTTCTCCACGTCACTCGTCGCTTGACAGCTGCTGCGGACTGCGCATCCAGATATCACGCTGCTCCCTGCTGTTCTCTTGTTCCTGTTCCCTCTCCATACTCGCTGTCTCTCCGCCTCTCACCCTCCAGTTCCTGACTCCAACTCCAATCCCTTCTCCACAATCCACACTCCACACCGCCATGGCTCTCCAACCTCCGTCAGAGCCAATCGAGAATCTGAAGGACCCCGGTGCACATGAGCTGCCTGGTGTGCCCAAGATTACTGGTAATCGACTCTACTCTAACTTGACAAACACTCTCTAACCCAACCACAGAACCCGAAGAGTCCGATGACCTCTTCTCTGATGCCTCCGAGGGCACCCCAGCATACCCTCCTGCTTTTACCGGACGCAACCGCGCCCTGTCCATCCCCGTTACCCGTGTTGAAAAAGTAGACGACGAGCCCAGACATGGTGAAGTTCCCGGCACCGCAGCCTACAACATCAGAACCCAAGATGCCGTCCCCGACGAGATTGAGATTGTTCCCGATGGCACAAGAAGCCGCAGCACTTCACATGTTAGCGAGTCCGACAGGCCTGTGACTCCGGGTGGCACTCCAGTCCCCCATCTTGTCGTCGAGAAGGTCGACCCCAGCACTCCTAGCCATGGCGACGTCCCCGGCACAGATGCATATGAGATGCGAACCGCCGATGCCAAGCCTGATGAGGTCAAGCAAGCCCCTGCCTCATCCAGTACTCCCCTTGAGCGTAAGTACACGATCCCACGAGTTCACGCGACCTCCTCCCCAAACCAAGCCTTCATGTTTGACGAAGAAAGCATCACCAACTCCCAATGACAGATCTCGATCCCCAAGCCCACAACTCGACCAACAAGAAGCCAACGTCCTGATCCCCTCTGAGACCCTCATTTCACAGGAATCATCACAAGAGACCTCCCCCTTCGAACCCCCCCTCCAACCCAAGACAGACACTACCACCGTACAACAAGTAGAGGAAAACGCAGACGACTTTGACGATTTCGACCAACCGCAAACACAAAACAACGGCCAAGCCGACAATGACGACGATGCCTTCGGCGACGACTTTGACGATTTTGAAGAAGGTGGCGCGGATCAGGCAGATGGAGATGAGGACGACGACTTTGGTGACTTTGACGATGGCTTCCAACAAGCAGAAGAAACTCCCGTTGCCGCACCCCCTCCTCAGCCTGTACAGCATCCTCTAGCACACCTTGTAAGTAGCTCTGCCCAATACATAATTGCGGAAAGCATATACTCATCTCACTTTTGCAGCCCAATCTCAATTTCGCCGATCTGCAGACTTCGGAAGACATACTGGACGCAATGTCGCCATACATGTCTGAACTCTTTCCTGAACTATATGAACAAGAAATTGCAGCCTCGGACAAGTCGGCCGCTCTATCTACTGATCCCATCCTCACCGATCGTAGCGCATCCCTCTGGTCTCAGCTTGTTGCACCTCCTCCTTTGCAACCACCCAACTGGATTCGCAGTCGAATCCGTCGACTGTTCCTAGTCTCTCTTGGTGTTCCTGTCGACTTGGACGAGATCTTGCCTGCTAGCAAACAAAAGAAACTAGTTCTTCCTAATATTCACCTCCCAGAACAAAAGAAAGAAGATGGAAAGGCCAGACAAGATGGCGGCAGTTCTACAGGTGGAAGAAAGGGACCTGCGCCTCCGCCAGAATTCAATGCCAACGAAGCAGCCATGCTTGCCAAGACGACAGATACGGCGACCGAGGCATATTCTGACGAAGAGTTGGAAGCACACGTGAAAAGATTAGAAGAGCTGATCAAGGATGCAAGCACAGTGCTCGAGTACTGGATGAAGAGAAAGGAAAGTGCTGTAGGCGACAAAGAGGCATTCGAAGGTGTAATTGAGAATCTTGTCGGCTTTGTCAAAAGCAGAAGATGAGATCAAGGAAGACCTGAAGATAAAAACATATCAAAAGCAATTGCAAATCTCATCAGATTTAAGCCTAACCATCTCTCGTGTCTTCTAAGAACACAACATTTGACACAGGACGATGAGGATGCGGTTAGCAAAAGGTGTAGCAGTGTGCGTAGGTAGATAGATCAGGGAGTACCCCGATATCTGGCAAACTTCAGCCTAAGAACCTCTTCCTAGAGCATCTGCTCCAGATTGTATTGGTACGAGCGAGATGATCTGTCGAGACCAGTCTGGACGGACAGGATGATGTATTAAGCATGGGTTGTAGGACTTTATTTCTCACTGTTACAAGTATGATCGAATGACTTTTCACAACGATAGGCAGTGATGCTTCGATTCTGAGAGTTTAAAAAATTGCACAATCTGCTTTCTGAACAAAAGTGCGAGCCACAGAGATTTCCTACAAATCAGAGGTTTATATAGCATACTAACGATTGATGTATACACAGTATAAATGAGAAAAAAAAAAGAACCGTCATTCCCAAAACTTCAGACAAAACATTACTCCTTTTCAAACACATGCGTCGATGATGTTACCACTTTGGGATCAGAGATCTGTAATCTTGTGTGGTCAGCCACATGTTCTCTCATCAGCAAGTGTAGAACAAGACACTTACTCATTCTCTCTATCCCTTGTCCTTCCCCTTCCTGTCTCTCCCATCTCTACAGGCTCACTTGCCCCTAATTCCTGGATCGGAGGCGTCATGGGCATATAACTGTGTCTTTGATGCCCATACTCCCACTGCTTGTGGCCATCCATAGGAACCATGTATCCGCCATCACCAGGGCCGTAGGAAGGTGGCCGTGCAGAAGGAGGTCCACCAATTGTAGAAGGTGGGTTTGTGCTGTTGACCCAGCTTTCCACTGCACCCGAGTGTTGAGAAGCACTGTTCAAAGAATGTTTCAGCGTGCGATGACGGCCCACAAACCAGAAGAGTGCGCAGGCGAGAGCGAGCACGACTACGCCTGCTACCACTATACCGGCGATTGCACCACCCGAAAGAGTAACGCCGTGGTGAGAAGGGGCAGGTGTGGCAGAAGAGGACGGAGTGGATTCGTCAGGGACAGCCTCGCCGGGTTGAAGCATGATGTCTGAGCTGTTTATCGAGTCCAGTTGTGCTTGGAGTGAGTAGGTTGCGTTTTGGTTGATTGAGCCGATCATGTGGTTGTCGAGGCAAGAGCCCAGGCGTGAGCAGTAGAAGAAAATGGGAGCCGTGTCGGTGACTGTAAGGTTCCATGTTGGTGGCTAGAGATGGCTTCTGGTTAGTGCCTTGTCTTTCTTGTCAAGAGAGCAGCACGCTACGACTTACGTGGTCGCTCCTAACATCACTGGTATTATACCAGCCGCTAAAGAAGGTAGAGCGGCCTCGGTGATAGGCATCCCTTGGAACGCATGGCTCTTCAAAGTTGGACTGTACCACTGTATGACCCTGCGCGATGAATTGGAAGACTATCACGTCTCCAGGTTTGGCAGTCAAGTTGTTTGGATAGTAAGAATGCGATTCATATCCAACCAAGACGGTTTGATGTGATGGCGAAGTGCTCGATGTGGCTGTTTGCGCGGTCACGCTGTATATAAATGCTAGAGAGGCCACCAGTAGATAGTAGAGGCACCGCATTGCGGCGTGTGAGAGTCTTGCGCTGACGTTTCAGATTCTGTATAGGATGGAAGGGAGGCAGGAAGGCAGCAAGCAGGAGAAGAGATGCAAGCGGGTACAAACAGCAAAGGGAGAAAAACAGGCCCACGGATTCGGGGCATGGGTGGAACATAGAAGAGTAGCATGACCTCTCACCAACTACGTACTCTGTGCTTTCTCGTACTGGTTGCATATACGGTACTTGGGGCCAACGACACTTTGGGCCTTGCTAAGCAAAGTGACTTACTACGAAGAGGGGCTGATGAAAGCTTCGTCGAGCTCTCTCACAGTGCCCGATTTAGCATTTACGTGATCCTTGTCCAGAGGCTCGTAAGGTTGCTACTACGGATGAGCTTGACTTTGACATGACCATGACTTTGACATGACATTTCAGCTCCAGAGAACTCAAGCCTCGCCAAACGGTGTTGCATCTTCATATTGCCATACCTCCTTCGGCTGGCTGAAAGTGGTGCTGCGGGACAAGTTTGATGAACGAATCCTGGAGGAAGTAGCAAGTACGAACACACCCCACTTCCTGGTTGCCTGGTTAAGGCCAAAAGATGTGGCTGTGTGTCTGGAGCAGCTTGCACAGCCAAGCATAGTATTTGTCCTGATTCTGATGTATGACAGTCACCGTCATGTAGAACTGAGTAAGTCGCTGAGAATAGACTGGAGCAACACAGTGGTGGTTGGAAAGTCGCGGCGCAATTGCCGGAGGGCCCGTTGGTCAAAAGTCATGGCCAGTTCGGCAACTGATCTATGGCACGCGAGGTGTGGTGGCTGGCAATGTATCGTGAGGATGGGCTCTTCGAGATGTTGTCACAATTGACCTTTGGAGCGTGATGTTCATCTTGTCTACATACAAGGCGGCTCTGGACTGTATCATGCGACCGCGGTGGTCAACTCATCTTCTTCGTCACGACCCAAATCCCGCATAAGTTGGAGGCCGTCCTTCACGGACATCCCGAAGCTGGTCCTCTCTCTCCTGCTTGATCATGACTTTGACACTTCAAAAGACGAATCTCTGAGCACACCAGAAAGGTCAATGGCTGGCCTAAGCAGATACTGCACTCCAGAATTGACATGGCAATTCTACTGACCGGTACGCTGCATGCTGATGCGAGCTAACATCTTAGAGCTTACTGTACATGCAACAACGCACTATCAGCCCCACGCGATAGACACATGGAGCTTGTTGCACCGAATGTTGGTCTTCTCTTTCTCAGGATAATCCGATACGCTCGATTACCGTAAACTTTTTGACACTTGGTGACGATACAACGCCATCAGTGATGTTGACGAAGTAGCAAACGTCGAAAGGTGTCTATGGTCACTCCTGAGCCCATGATACTGCTCATACTGTATGGGAATTGTATATGTGGGGAGCTTTGGTGGCTTGCGGCATGGTACCTCAGTTCGAGATTTTTGACAAGATAGATAAGCAACCTCGCACAGGATCTGTCAAATCACAGTACAATCCATCGCCTTCCCAGACCGAACAGCGGTCCGAAATCTCACACGCACGCCGCTGCACGTCCAGACCCAGTCGAGACTGTACCTTGTAGGGCTGATCCTTGTATACAGCACACGAAGCTCTGGGCGAACCGTAAATGGCCTGAATGCGGACGTTACAACGTGTGTTATGCATCAGCACCTTACAACTCGATAGGATGTAGTCAAAGGCGAAGCTTGAGCTTGAGCTTCAAGCTCCATAATCCTATCACGCCAAGGTTTGTCTGGGATAGTGGTCCGAGACCTCACCTTTGAGGCCTATGGTGCGAGGATGGGTGTAAGTTGAGGTAAGCGCTAAACGGCAGCCACTGTTGCAGCCATGACTCTACAATCATGGTGAACAGATCCGGACATTGATCAAAAGTGGCCGGTGAACACACAGGTGAGCTATCTAGTCTCTCCTTCCGCACCCCCCAAAATCACCAGCTTGCACTGTGTATCAACCGACGCAGTATCCGCACGACCAGAATCTGTGGTTTCTCAAAGGCTAGAGAAAGTCTTGTTTGGACCCGACATGGTCCAGCTAAGGAGAGCGAGGGGCCTGCTTGGAGCTTTGCTCTTGTGCAGCTCGCGACTCGTACAGTCTTTAAGATATGACCCCCAAGAGACAGACTGGAACCTCAACACCAACCAAGCAGCAACCAGTCCTCTGGACTACTCGGGAACATGGCAGGATCATACATTTCATCCATCTCCCGAAAACTGGCGGTTTCCGTTCTATACGCTGTTTCTCGACCGGTTCGTCAATGGCGATCCGTCTAACGACGACATCAATGGCACACTCTTCGAGCAAGATATAATGGGTACTACAATGCGCCATGGAGGAGATTTGGCAGGATTGGTGGACACATTGGATTACATTCAAGGCATGGGCATCAAGGTACGGAATATTTATCATCGAGCATGAATGGCAACTGATCGTATCCTAGGGTCTCTATGTAGCCGGAACACCATTCATCAACATGCCGTGGAAATCAGATGCCTACTCGCCCATCGATTTCACACTGCTCGATCATCATTTTGGCAAAATCGCGGAGTGGAGAGCGGCAATTGACGAGATTCATCGACGTGGAATGTACATACTTCTTGACAACACCTTTTCAACGTCAGTATCGCGACTCTATTCTCTTTCTGAAAAGTGTGCTGACCATCAACTCCAGTATGGCTGATCTTATCGGTTTTGATGGCTTCCTCAACGAGTCTACACCTTTCCTTCCTGATGAGCACCAAGTCGTCTGGAAGACCGAGCGGCAGTACCCTGACTTCGCGTTTGGCAACACCAAAACCTTAACATGCGAGTTACCGCGTTTCTGGGACGAAAGTGGTAGTCTGGTTCAGAAAGGAGCCAATTCTGACAGCTTTTCTGCTACATTTGATAAGCTCTCGTCGCTCTCAAGCTGCTACGACAGCGATTTCGATCAGGTGGGTCCGAGTTTAACGTTTCGAGTGCTATATTTCTAACTTCTGATAGTACGGCGATACTGAAGCCTTTGGCGTTTTCCCTGATTGGCAAAGACAGCTTTCGAAGTTTGCATCCGTACAAGACAGATTACGCGAGTGGAAACCATCGGTCCTCGATAAGCTCAAACATCTGCACTGCCTTACCATCTCCATGCTCGACATAGATGGCTTCCGTATCGATAAGTCCACACAAGCTACCGTGGATGCATTGGCAGACTTTAGCCAGTCGATCCGTGACTGTGCTCGAGCCAACGGCAAAGAAAATTTCCTTATAGCTGGAGAAATCACCGGAGGCAACAATTTTGGCTCCATCTATCTGGGCCGTGGCAGAGAACCTAGTCAGAAGATCAACGACCTAGGAGACGCTGTGAAGACCAGTAACGACTCAGACGATAAACTCTTCCTGCGTGCAGCGGGAAAGAGCGCCCTTGACGCTTCGGCCTTCCACTACAGTATATACCGCCTGTTACAGCGCTTTCTAGGCATGGATGGCAACCTGACAGTAGGTTATGACATTCCAGCCAACTTCGTCGATGGCTGGAATCAGATGCTCTTAACAAACGACCTTGTCAATCCCAACACGGGAAAATTCGATCCTAGACATATGTACGGCACGTCGAACCAAGACGTCTTCCGCTGGCCGACTATCAAACATGGAACACAAAAGATGCTTCTTGGTCTGTTCATGACCACTCTACATATGCCTGGTGTACCGCTGCTTAACTGGGGCGAGGAGCAAGCTCTTTACACACTTGATAATACGGCTTCGAACTACGTGTTCGGACGTCAGCCCATCTCGTCATCGCTTGCATGGCAGACACATGGTTGCTACAAACTTGGCTCCGATATCTTCCACGATTTTCCCATCGACGCGGGCGCCAATGGCTGCAACGACGACAATGTTTCTCAGGACCACAGAGATCCAACACACCCCATTCGAAACATTATAAAGGAATTTTATCATCTTAGAACCAAAAATCCGATTCTCAACGACGGATGGCTGTTGCAGTCCCTCTCAAACCAAACGCATAATGTCTATTTTCCAGGATCGAACGGAACTGCCACTGAATTTGGCATGTGGAGTGTGATGCGGAATCAGTTCTTCAATGGCGTGCAGAACCTTACAGGCACTGTAGATGCAAAACCAGCAGTGTGGCTTGTCTACCAAAACGAGGACCATGCTATTGACTATACGTTCGACTGTTCATCCAACGATACAGCTCTGATCTCGGTATTCGACGAAGAAGAGGAAGTCCGAAATTTGCTCAGTCCCTACGACACCATAACTCTCAAGCGCGGTCCCAAAAAGCTTGGAATCGATGGCTCGGAGAAGTTCAATGGCTGTCTCGATAAGCTCACCTTGGACGCCTGGGATTTTAGGATATACGTTCGCAAAGCAGATTGGATTGAGCCCGCGCCAACGTTGACGAGGTTCAATCCTGGTCACGATGCGCGGATCCTGTCTAAAGTCAATCCTAGCGAGAAAGAGTCTGTTGATGTTGAGTTACAGTTCTCCCAAGAGATGGACTGTGACTCTATCACAAAGAACATCGTAGTTACCTCGACCACAGCAGATAGAAGCAGCCCTGGCATCGATACCAAGGGTGTCGTCTGCAGCAAGATACAGGATCCTAACCCTCCGCCTTACGTCGGAGCTATCACCTCGGCATGGAGCTGGAAGGCTACCCTGACCGACGTATCCCATGGTGTGCACAGTCTGACTGTTCAGAATGCTTCGACGACCGCTGGTGTATCTACCGGATCTACAGATCATGTGTTCTTCCGTATTGGACAAGCCGAGAATCCTATCGTCTTTCCTCGTACTGCCAACTACAGCAGCAACGTACTATCCAAAGGCTCTGATGGGGCCTTGCTTGTATCGCACCAAGCTGCTGGAGCCGACAAATGGCGTTACTCGACCAACTGGGGATCTACCTGGAGTGACTGGCAAAACTATGATGGCACTAATTCGACTGTAAAGAAACAACACTGGTCTGGTACGAAGAGTCAAAAGTGGGTCGGGGACCACATCGTACTGCAATATTGGAATCGTGTGATTGGAAGCAGCACTCACATTCAGCACGCTGATGCGGATCAGAAGCAAACGCCTCGGCGGTTCCCTCATCTCTTTGCGAACGGCGACTTCAACCAGTTCGGATTCGATGGAGGCCTGAAGAACGCTTTCAAAAACACTGACGATGCGTGGGACTTCCATCTCATGACCGAGTGGCCTCATCAAGTTCAGGCCAATGTGTGGGGCATGAATCCTGACGGTCAACCGGACCAGTCATTCATCTATGGTGACATTGACAACGATACTGTTCTCGACCGATTGCCTCCCGACGCTCTGAGCCCTGCTCTCATCAACATCTCCAATTTTCCTGCTAGTCCCTATCTGGCTTGGAAGATCAGGATCGATGATGCTAGTTATAAGTACACACTCATACCCGCTGGCAGTCGATTGGTACAAGTTCTTGTCTTCTCTCTTCTCTGGTCTCTTCCCGTCTTGGCTGGCGCTATCAGTATCTGGACTTATATGGGCGCTTTCTACGGTGTCAAGTTCAACAAGATCGGACTTTCTATGCCTAAGGGTATGCCGTCGTTCTGGAAGCGCCACAAGTTCAGCAAGTTGGCGGACGATGATGTTGAGGAAGTTGGCCATCGCATGAAGCCACTGTTTTTGGGGAAGTCCCATCAACGATATGATTCAGCCGCATCAGGCATCTCCCTCGCCGTTAACAAGGACAAGAGACGTAAAGTTATCATCGCCACAATGGAATATGACATCGAAGACTGGGGTATCAAGGTCAAAATCGTGAGTAGAACATTTCCAAACATCCGAGTATATTACTAACAAATCACGACAGGGCGGTCTTGGTGTCATGGCACAGCTCATGGGCAAAAGCTTGACCCATCAGGACTTGATATGTAAGCTTTCTGTTATCACTAACTGCAATTCTTACTGACAAGATTTAGGGGTCATTCCATGTGTTGGCGGCATCGAATTTCCAATTGACCAGGTTGCTGAGCCCATGGTCGTAAAAATTCTTGGCAACCCATACGAGATCCAAGTGCAGTATCATCAACTCAACAATATTACCTATGTCCTACTAGATGCACCAGTGTTCAGAAAGCAGACGAAAACAGAACCATACCCGCCACGTATGGACGATCTGGATTCCGCCATCTATTACAGTGCATGGAACGCGTGTATTGCTGAAGCAATCAAGAGATTTGAGCCAGATATCTACCACATCAATGTAAGCTGACAGAACGAGATCTAGCTGGGATATCACGAATACTGACAACGCTTCAGGACTACCATGGAAGTGCCGCACCTCTGTACCTCCTTCCAGAGACAATTCCGTGCTGTCTTTCGTGAGTTAGGTCTGGGCCGATACTGCTCAAACACTCACTGACCCACTATAGGCTCCATAACGCCGAATTCCAAGGACTGTGGCCCATGCGCACAGATCAAGAATCAGAAGAAGTTTCGCGTGTCTACAACCTGGACAAAGACACTATTCAGAAATACGTGCAGTTCGGCGAGGTGTTCAACCTACTGCACGCTGGTGTAAGTTACCTCAGAGTACACCAAAAAGGCTTCGGCGCCGTTGGTGTGTCTAACAAATACGGTGCCCGATCTTTCGCTCGCTACCCTATTTTCTGGGGGCTCAAGGAGATTGGCAAGCTCCCGAATCCTGATCCATCTGATACAGCTCCCTGGAGCCGTGAAGAAGAAGCGAACCAAGTCATCACAGTTGACCCGGTGTATGAAGCCTCACGAGGCGACCTACGCAGACAAGCCCAAGAATGGGCTGGCCTTGAGGTTGACCCTACGGCCGAACTCTTTGTATTCGTCGGACGATGGAGCAACCAGAAGGGTGTAGACTTGATCGCAGACGTCTTTCCCAACATTCTCGAAAAGCACAAGAATGTTCAGCTCATCTGTGTTGGACCTGTGATTGTAAGATACTCTTGGCTCAACTGCTAGAAAATTGTTGCTGACCTCTCTCAGGACATGTATGGCAAATTTGCAGCGCTCAAACTTGGTGTCATGATGAAGAAATACCCGAAGCGCGTCTACTCAAAGCCAGAGTTCACTGCATTGCCTCCAGTAAGTCCCATGTTATTTTCCCATCGTTTTGGACCAGAATTGACAATGATCAGTTCATTTTCTCGAGTGCAGAATACGCCCTGATTCCAAGGTACTATAGTTATCGGTTTTTTCTTCTTCTCAAATGCTAGTTGCTAATATCCCATAGTCGTGACGAGCCTTTCGGATTAGTTGCTGTCGAATTTGGCCGCAAGGGTGCTCTCGGTGTTGGTGCTAGGTAAGTTGTTTGTCCAACGAACAATGGAATAGTGAGCTGATTTATACAGGGTTGGTGGTCTTGGTCAGATGCCAGGCTGGTGGTTTACCGTCGAGTCAACGACCACAGCTCATTTGATGCATCAGTTCAAGTCTGCAATCGAGGATGCTCTGGCAGCGAACACAGAAACGCGAGCGATGATGCGCGCCAGATCGGCAAAGCAAAGATTCCCTGTCCAGAGGTGGGTGGAAGACCTCAATACACTTCAGAGCACAGCTATTCGCATCCATCAACGCGAGGCAAACTATGGACTACAGCCAGCTAGAAGATCAGTCTCAAACTTCGGGAACGATTCGAGAGTTTCCCTGGCTCCGTCAAGGGATGCCAGTCCGAGTGCCGGTTCCGTCTATGAGACTCAACCTCGTACAAGTCCTTCGCCTCCCAACTTGAATCGCACTCTGTCCTTGGGGTCAAGAGCTGGACCTGGTCACCATGCTAGACCTCCTCGCGTGCAGGTCACAGATGCCGACATCTCTGAAGAAGAGGACCCATTCGGCAGCGAATACAGCCTGGATCTGGAAGAGGAAACGATCACACGAGAGGAGGCCAATACATTCACGAGAGAATCGGATAGAGCGGATGCTCTAGAAAGACTCGAAGGCAGAGGCAGAGGCATGTCTCTGAGTGCCCCACAGCCTGCGCTTGTATCAGAGTATCGCTCAAGATCACTGAGTCCAGATCCCAGGGATCTTGACAGGGGCAGAAGTCGAAACCGAGGCTCTGGACCGTATCTGTCCGTCCAGACTGGAGATGCAACAAATAGAAGGGCAAGCGCCGATAGCCTCCTTCCCACTGCTGAACCACGCAACCGCTCAAGTTCTCGCCTCAGCAATTCTTCAAGGCTGAGTACGTCTTCGCAACTCGACCTGACATTGGTCATTGGTGGCAAGAAAGACTACAGCTTGCAGAAGATCGAGCTTGACTTTGACGACAAGACCGGCGAATACTACCGCGCTTTTGAGACGATGTTGGACAAGCTCAATGGCAAGACGTCCGAAAAAGATCTCTGCATTGAAGAGTATCTTGTGGAGAGCGAGAAAGCTTGGTTCAAGAAATACCGCGATGCTAAACTGGGTAGATCGCGCGAACGTGGTTCAACTGCCAATATTCACGGTACTCCTCGATTAGTCTCGCGCGGTTCTCGAGGTTCTTCTGTCGACGCCGACGAACGCATGAGTGACGGAGAAGGCTCGATGGAGGACTTCTTGCTTGGCGACAACTACCAGCGACCTTCTCTCGTCAAACGCTGGATGCTTACCCGACTTGGCGATTGGCCTCTCTATTCATTCTTACTCGCTCTTGGACAGATCATGGCTGCGAACAGTTACCAAATTACGCTGCTTACGGGTGGAGAGGACCCTAAGCCATCGATGATCTACACCATTGGCGGCATCTACATCGCAGCTTCCGTGATATGGTGGCTTCTCTTCCGTACGATGAAGGCTCGAATTGTACTTTCTGTGCCTTTCGTTATGTATGGCATGGCATTTTTGTTCGTCGGAATGGCACCGTTTCTACCCAAGGGTGCTGGTAGAGACTGGATGCGTAACGTGGCAGACGGTGTCTATGCAGCTGCTTCGGCCAGTGGAAGTTTGTACTTTGCACTCAACTTTGGAGACGAGGGTAAGTGGAAGGAAATCCTGTAATTCTGTCTTGACTAACACTCAACCGGTGGCTCACCAATTTCGTCATGGGTGTACCGCGCCTGCCTCATTCAAGGCACCCAACAGCTCTACATCACCGGTCTTTTCTACTGGGGACGTACGATCACCCATGCCACGCCAAAGCAAAAGACCGAGAGCGACACGCTTTCCTCTTCGCCTATCATGGCTGCTATCACCCTTCCGATAGCAGGACTTCTATGGTTGATCGCGCTCACCTTGTTCACTAGTTTACCAGCGTACTATCAACAGCGTCCTGGAAAGATCCCAAGCTTCTACAAGACTCTTGCTCGTCGCAAATTGATTGGCTGGTTCTTCGTCGCGGTCATTCTGCAGAACTATTTCCTCTCTTCGCAATATGGTCGCTCTTGGCAATATCTCTGGAGTTCCAATTATGCTCCTGTATGGGTGGTGGCAATTTTGGTTCTCGTCTTTTTTATTCTTGTCTGGTCTTTGATGCTGTATGTCTTCAGCAGACTCAGCAAAAGCCACAGTTGGATTCTACCGATCTTCGCAATCGGTCTCCTCGCTCCTCGCTGGGCACAACAGTGGTGGGGTACCTCTGGCTTCGGACTCTGGCTGCCATGGATGCCGGGTGGTCCTGAAGGAGGTGCCATCGCTGGCAGAGCTCTCTGGCTCTGGTTAAGCGTGCTGGATGCTGTACAGGGTGTTGGCTTCGGCATGATGCTGTTGCAGACTCTTACACGTATCCATATCGGCGTCACGCTGATCTCAGCACAAGTGCTGGGTACAGCGGTCACACTCATTGCGAAGGCGACCGCGCCAAACAGAAATGGTCCTGGAGATGTGTTCCCTGATTTGAGCGCTGGTGTCGTAGATGCGATCAGTAAGCCTTGGTTCTGGATTGCATTGGCTTGTCAGCTTGTCATCCCAATCGGCTTCTTCAGTTTCTTCCGAAAGGAACAACTCTCGAAGCCTTGAAATGCTGTTTCTTATGCAAAATCGATGATGTCTTCTATGCAGGAGTTTCACTTATCATGGGAGTGTTAGACTATAAGCTATATATCATGTCTCAGTTGTTGGTCTTCTGAAGGCTGAAGTATTGTAGTCTCTTATAACAGACAAGAAGTGATGTTTCAACATCTGTAATGTATATTGACAGCTTGATTCTGAATGGCCATGGGCGAATCCAACCAAAGCTTTATCATTGTGCTACGGACCAACTCCAGGAAGAAACGATGCCACACTTGGATGGATATTTAATCAACATCGTGGTGGACCAAGCGCATGCTTTCGATGAGATCAGCATTCTCCAGTCTTCTGGTGCAGTGAGCATCGGAAACATCACCGCTATTGATTGCATCCCTGTATCCCTTCCATCTCGTGAGTTCAACATGCTCCTTGAAGAAGAACTCTACCGTAGCATTGTAAAGTGACTGGTCAGCCAGTCGAGGAGCGTCAGGTCCACATAACTTCGCAATTGTAGGAAAGATATGGTGAATGAGAAAGGCTCGTCGTTTAGTTCTCTGCAGAGCAGAAATGAAGGATGCAAGTGCTGCTTGACGGACAGCACAACAATCGTACTTGTCAGCCATGGTGAAAACAGCGAGATCGTGTTCGAGCACTTGGGTGTTGTGACCTAGAGCATGCGAGCTCTGAGGATGAAATGTGTTTTGTGGATGTTGGTTGTACTTCATGCCGTACATGTGCTTTACCATGGCGATGACTGCTTCGAGATTGTCCTCATCGTCGTCAAGGGAGAAGATAGGAGTTGTAGCTACCTTTTCGTTCAAACCTCAGTGATGCATTATGAATGATGATTGACCGGACTCACGGCGAAGTTTGACATCAACGCGCCATTGAAGAAGGGTGACCATAAACGCAACACAACCCGATGTGCGTAGATTTTGTGTTTGCGTAGCTGGAGAACGATGTCCGAATCTTGAGGGTCATTGAAGAGTTGGATCTGACTATTGTTCTCCTCAGATACGTGGTGTCAGGATTCTCGATATCAGCTTACCAGTCACTTTTGTAATCTGCCATGTCTTCATGACTTGCGCCGCTATCTTCTTCGTCTTCTTGTTTCCCTTCTCTTTCTTCTTCTTCTTCTTCTTCTTCTTCACCGTGAGTCCAGATGGTGAAGGGACGTAGGCGAGAGTTGAGAGGGCGTGACATAACTGCAGAGCACGCAACAATCTTGCTGGAGAATGTCGTATCTACAGGAACAAAAAGAGCCACAGGCCGGATGGAAGCCTCGTCATAGTTTCCAAGACGCAGCAGTGACAGCAGGTGGACGTTTTGAGTCGGACAGCGCTCACTGGCCAGAAATTTGTTTGATCATATCATACGTTCGCACGGTCAAACCATAGAGCCATCTGTCAGAGGAGCCAGTGACAATCTTGTGAGAGCCACAGAGAAATAACATTCAGTACTCACTGGCTCAGTCTCGAGTCATCGTACCGGTATCTGGCAATATTCCGCTGGCGTTTGTTATTGACTTGGGCGTGCGCCTGGTGTTTGCCGTTTGATCCGAAGTTTGCTAACACTGATTGTGATCTTATAGGCTTCTGCGAATATTTTAGCCGTCCGATCAAAGGTTGAATCAAGTACATAAGTCTAATCATGAGAGCCGAGCGATCCCAGCCTGTCACCAATAGGATTATGAGCCGAATTGAACATTATCTTCCATAGCGTTATATGCTCAATGACCTATCTCTACGACAAATCGATGTGCTCATTGACTTCTCCTAGATACTCTGTTACAAGCTGGCACATGTGAGAGGCAAACTCCTCTTCGTCCATCACATCAAGAGTTCCTTTCTGCCAAGTCAGAGAAATAGTAGTATCGCCTCCTTTCTTCGTGACTACATTGAAAGCAAGACAGCTCTCCATCATATTCGCTGGCTGAGCAAAGAACATAGACTCGACACCCCAAATACCATCTTGCGAGCTTGACGTAGGATCAAAGACTCCGAGATTGCTTACTTCGTATGAGCTGTCTCTGTCTTTCGCGGCTTCTCCTTGCATCCAAGGCCGAAATTTGCTGAGGTAAGACAGCAAGCCGATAGGTTGGTCATGTAAAGTGCTGGCGCATTTGGCAAGCTCTTGGGTGGTCTGGCGGGCTGCTATCCAGATTGGGCTTTCGCTTTCGATATTGGTCCAATCCTTCCAGTCTTCAGGTTTGCTGCGGCTGAAGAGTTCAAAAGAGGCGGTGGGACCTGGGCATGCCATATCGTCTGGTCCAATGTCTTTGAGTAGGTGACGCAGATCCACGACAGTCAGCGCAATGAAGCTTCCAACACGACTGCCAGTTGAAGCTTTGTCGGGCAAGGCTTTGCTCAATGCTCGAGCAATCACTTGATGCAACAGGCTCGTAAACTTCACACCATGGGCTCTGCAAAGGCGCAGGATGTGGTCCACCGTGGTGTGGGGGATATTGAAAAACTCCAGTCCTGTAGTTAATTCACTGTGGTCGAAAGGAACCCTTATGCCTCTCCAAGCATCCGCGGACTTGGGTGTGGTCGAAGCACGCATGCCCAAATATCTTGCCACATTTCCTGGAAGGTACGCGCCGAAAAGAGGGCTCAAGAGGAAGGACCAAGAGATGGACAATTTGCCAGCTTGTTCGATTGTGGGTGGCAGGGGAGTTGATGGCGTTTCGCATACGAAGTCTGCATGGTATTCATTCGTTTGTGCATTGAGACCTTGCAAGAACGTCTTGTGGAACGCCAAAGCAGACTTGCCATCGCCATGAGAATGGTAGTATGCGAACAGGATAAACAGTCGTTGGACCGAAGGCTGTTGAGCCTCAACACGGCCAGACAGAGCAAAGACTACGACTTTCCATGGCGGTATGCTGTCCACAGACGAAAATTCGCTGTCGAGAATACGAGTAGTGACTTGGTGGATAAGCTCTTTCTCGGACGGATTTGAGGCTCCAAGCTTGAGATGGTCGCCATGCAGGACTTCGATATGATTATGCAAGTCCAATGCTTGCGGTCTGGCGAAAGCAGGTGATTCTGTATCCTGGCCTTCAATGACGGCGCTCAAGAGGGGATGAGTCGCGATGCAATGCTCCAAGGCCGGCACAAATGTTTGCTTAAATATTCCGCCGGGTCCATTTTGCTTGAATGTGTATATACCACCGATTGCAAGCGTGCGATAATATCCGAGAGATTGACGGGTAATGTATCGTCGTTCATTGTAACCTGGTCTGATTCAGACAAGTTTGACTTCGAATAAGAAAGAGCGACATACCTGCTGGACGTAAAGGGGTAGTCGGAGCACTAGAGCTCGACATTTTCAATTAGTAGAGCTTAGAACAATCAGAAGAACCGGGCAACAACTGCTTATATCAATCTGCCAAGCATATTAAATGCTGTAGGATTCACATCCCTGCTCAAAAAGACTGGTAGGCAGCGGCATTGCGTTTGAGGACGAGGACCCACTCGGGAGTGCATCGTTCCGAGGGCTCGTGGTTCCCCTGTATGACAGCCCTGCCCACCTGTCTGCGATCGAGGTCGAATCAACTACCTATCCTCACATCATTGTGTTGTTGAAGGACGTACAGATGCGGTTCTGGCAAGAGCGACACGCGATGGAGACGAAGATGTGTTTGGAAACCTCGCATCGTTCTCAACAATGCCCATCCCAACCTCTTCCCAGCCACTTACTTTCTTCACGATGTCATTCCTCTTTCTCGCAAGGTGTTCATTCTCACTCTGATTCTCGATGCTCGACAATAATGCACCTCGAGTTCACGATTGTAGTAACATTCTATGAGAATCATTTTGTTCCTCCACTAGCAGAAGGGTGCAGACGTGCTCTAACACCAATATTAATACACGAAAAGCCATCTTCACCTAATATGTCTTTTAGCTGATCTCGGTGAGTATATCTTGTCTACGAATCGAAACCAGGGCGTTCTCGAAGTGACTTGAGACGGCTGTCTCGAAGCCTTAAAGACATGCATTTGCGTCTGTCTCAAATCCCAAAGATGCGGTATGTATAATTACTTGGTCGTTTGTGCAAACAGCAACTTCTTGAAAACCTGCCATCTTTGCTCTTCCCATACATGTATCATCAACGCCAAAAGTCCTCTTCGTCAGCTCGGTCTGATCTTTCGAACCGCCCATTTCTCTCTGCATCACCCTCTGCTAGCCCCAAACCAATTACTTCTCTCCCTTCTCCAACTGTTTATGGAAGCTTGTTGTCTCCGACCGTTACTCCTCACAAGCACAATCGTTTCAAGACACTCTTCTTCGCACCCTGTATCAGAGATTCCGGCATCTCGCTCAACACACCAACCTCGGATCCACGGTTCCCTAGTCCTCTCACACCGCCTTGCTTCCCCATCCCTAGCATACCCATCGACGAGGAATCTTTGGTGCAGAAAGAACTCGACTTCTTGGTAGACGAGCTCGCTGTCCGATACGATTGCCACGACAGCAGTGACTTTGATTGTACTGCATCTGGCCGCTGCGATTCACCGACTCTTGGGTGTTCATCTGTTACCATGACTTCGAGGCCACAATCACCCCTGCCTCCACGCAGACAGGGCAGCTATCGCAACGCTAGTAGAAGTAGAGGTCACGCCTCATCACTACCCGGTGCAAGCCATCTCAACTCTCCAGTCGATCTCTCCATGCGCGAGCTCACCATCACTGCAAGATCAGGCGACGTCAAGAAGACCAGTCCTCGTCCAAAACCTGCTATCAACCCATCTTCGCCTCTGCTAGGTCTACCGCAAGTCTTTCGCCGCCTCGCCATCACAGATCCACACATTCATGGCCAACCTATTCGCTTCTTATCTCAGGATCTTGTGGCCGGCGCAAACAGTCTGCAAGTAGGCAGCTGCACATTCATGAATCTGCCTTATGGCGCAGATGTCGAGTGTGGTCTGCGCGTCGAACCAAGTTTCCCTCGCACTGCTTCCAAGACTCAACTCGTGATCTTGCAAATAGTACAAAGAGTTGTTAGAGTGAGAGATGGAAGCAGTGTATGGCTTCTTTGCTCCGAAGTCGATGTCTCTTCTTCATTTACCCGAGAGGTCAGAGCAGAATTGGCTCTCGCTGCATCTGCTTCTTCCTCAAAGACCAGTAAAGGCAAACAGAAGCAGCGAAGCAGTGACGACGATATCTGGACTTCCTTGGCTCAGCAGCTAGAAACAGATTCCTATGCCCCCAGCACAACTCGTCTGCCCACTCATACCAGCAAGTTCAAAGACACAAAGGACAAAAGATCAACACCAGCGTTATCAGATCTCCTCTCTTTGCTGACAGAAGTCCGCTTCCTGCACCGTCAATTCTTCATTCTCTCGCCAAAAGTCTCAAAGACAGGAGATTTGAATTTGAGCATTCCATATCTATCGAGTAGCCTGCATGCATCTCTCCTCTCTTTACCTTCTTCCAAACCACCAGCTCAACAGGATCAAAAGCTGCAAAGTCCCCATGGCCACGATACTTCCATCTACACTACCCCTTTGCACTCTGGAACACCTCTGACCATCTTCATCAACACCGCAGTCTCACAAGCAAAATCTTGGCTTGGAGCATCGACCTCTGCTCCCACTATCCTGCGAGAAGTCCTCCATCTGCCACCGATGGGTAAGAACAAAGATGCAGCGCAAGAAGAACAAATAGGAATCTACGGCGTCAGAGTAGGAGAATCTTGGGGTGAAAATAGACAAGGACTGGGTTGTTGGGTCTGTTTCTTGGTGCCCAAGGGTGTGGAAAAGGAGCTTTGAGATATTGTTCAGATGGGTTTTTACTTTACTCGTTTTTGGTAGTTATGATTTTTTTTTGGTATAGGATGATCTTGTCTCCGTATCGGACTTTTTGTGACCCTGAGATCACACCTAACGTCATAATTGTCGACTACACCTTGGATTTCAACCATCGAGCTCTCCAAACCGGCAAAGGGCACTATGTTATGCTATAGCAATGTATAACTATTTTCAGAGGTTGAAAGGTATTCACGGAATGTGACCAAAGATGGCATCTCTCCTTGGACAACACTGTCTTCCAAAAAGATTGGTGAATTTTTATAGCTGTACTATTATGACAGTCTTGTCACGCGCAAAGAATAAGGCAGGGGGTTAGGACTGAACAGAAATGGTAAAGAAATGTTGCATGTCATTCCCGAATCATTGTCTACTGAGTATTTATACGGTAGAACAGCATCACTTATCGCTCCGGCTTGTTCACTACCTGTAAAAGTTCAATCCTACTGGCTGCATGCATGACGACAGTCCCTCTTCTTGCCATCCAGCGCTTGACAACGTGACCTTTACTCCTTATCTGCCCGTGTGTTCCCCCCACCAATCTGGACACTTCAAGGGAAAGGAACACTGCCAGGCGGCATGAACATGCTCATGTCTCCAAGCATGGCCACTCCTCCAACCTCAGCGAAGAAGGGAACGAAGTTAGGAGGCTCTCCAGTGCCTTCCTCCCCTTCATGCTCGTGAGAAAGGTTCAGGAAAGCGAAAGCAACATGTCCGTGATCAAGCGCATCATCAGTCCAGTCCTGGGTCCGCTCTTCGGGCTTGAGCTTAGCGAAGTCGTCGGCAAACTTTACGATGTGGGCAGTCAGCTCTGCTTTAGGAAACGTTGGCTTAGTTTCCCAGCCTACGAAGGTTTCACGGGGCGGCGTAGGTCGGACAGGGGTATTGTGAAGGCGCGGACGTTGAGCAAGCCCTGGAAGTTGGCACGAGGGGCTGAGAAGCGACCGAAGTCAGCTTCGAAGGGTTGGTCTTGGCCCTATGAGTGGGGAGTCAGCAACAACATCTGGAACGCAAGAAGGGGTCAGCTTACCGCAATGACTCTGCTCATAAACTCCCAGTCCTCAGTAAGGAATTGCCATACATCATCTTGTTCGTCCGCATGGATCCATTTTCTTGCCGTTTCTAGCATTGTGTGGCTCAGCACAATGAAGCCCGCAGATGGACGCGAACTATCATGCATCATGAACCAAGCGGTCCAATGACTCTGCAAGGCTCTAAGACGAGCGGGAAACAGATGGTGGTTGATACCGCGAAGCGAGTGGCCATGCAAATCCAGAATAGTGTGATAACAGCTTTTCAGATGGGGAAAGGTCTTATCCTCGAGTCCAAGTCTCATGACTGTGTACAAGCAGTCAAGCACCAGGCACAACACAGCCATCTGCCACGAGTCTGGAATTGTTGCTTGATAATCTTCTTCTTCGAGCTTCTCGAAAGGCAACAGACACAAGCTAGTCAGTATTCCATGTATGTTAACATGTCTGGTGACAGAAGCATTGCGCCAATGGCATGTGATGTTCAGTTCCCAACCTGCGCAAGCAAGATCGGTATAAGAGTGGAGGAGAGCAGGGAGAGAAGGTGTGCCCTGCGACAAGATGTTGTCAAGGTGTTTCTTTTGGCTCCTGAGAAGATTGTAGAGGTCCCATCCGACAGCGTCGACAGATAGGATACGTGGCATATGCTGATCGGTAACCTTGCGAGCGATGTCTTTGTCTACACCAAGGACGGATATCTTCTTGCCACTGCCAGTGAGGAAGTCGAGAGGGGCAAGCAATCGTCTCTGCCTGGCCCGACGCTCCTCGACAGCCAGGTCCGGGCGTTGGGCAGGATGGACCTTCCAGACAAGCTTGATCTGAGTGTCGACGTTGACTGGGACATGTTCGACGGGCGAGTCCTTGGCTCCCGAGATGATGTAGATGGGTTTGGAAGGCCACATGTGATAGGTCAAACGTAGTTCTCGCGTGAGGTGTTCGAGATCAGCCAGCAAAAACAAAGCATGAGTTGCTCTGTCTTTAGCCAGATGCTTACCATCACGATAACATGTGCATAGGGTTGGTCCAACATGAGTAATGTTAGTTTCGATAGCAGGGTCCTGGAAGGTCCTTGCAGCTTTGCCAGTGGCGACGGTGGGCAGGAAGCGCTTTCTGTCGATTTCAAAGGCGAAGAACTTGGAGCTGATCAGAGCAAACTCGTTCTGACTGTGCAGATAGGCGGTAGCATCACGCTTCATCTGCTTGCTGACACGCATGATGGTAGTGGGGAATTTGTACTTGTAACCTGGCCATGCTCCGTTGGTTGAGTACTTGACTTTGGCGCCGAGCAGAAGATTGGAGAATATCTCGTTCTTGATCTCAGGGGGTAGAGTCTCAAGAGTCAGCTTGGTATGGTCACTCTCGGCAGGCTGATGGATGCTGGTTGCCATGTTGTGATGCACAGCCAAGGCTGGGTGTGTGATGTTTAGCTGGATGATATTAGCTTTTGGTGTGGATGTGCAGTTGAGATGAACGAACTATGGAGAGCTGTTCAGACGCGTCGGCGATGTCGCAAGTGGTTGGCGCCATGTTTGGAGCGCGTTGTTGATGTCTGCCTGATGAGAGGTCGCGCCTTCCGTGATGTGTTGAAAACAGATCGGAGTGAAATATTCTTCCACACGAATTCAAGAACGCAGGAGCAAAAGGCAAGGGTTTTTGTTTACGATTCTCGCAGTCTCAAAGAGAGGAAAAGAAAGGGAAGAAGTATATACTTGCCATTGAATGATTCTACATGTCAGAATTCAGTGTTGGTATCCAGAAGGTTCTCAGCGGTTACGTGCAGATGCAAACGACAGCACGGCAGACGTCCCACGACAAAGAAGAAGCTCATGGGATTCATCACAATGCACAAACAATTTCCATCATTCAAACATGGCCACTGAGAGCAATAGAATAATGGAGAACAGTGACTCTATGCTCATTCAGATGGAGTTTTCGAGGCATAAGACATAAAAGCCCCTCACGAGAAGCACAAAGTTCCATTATGAGTGGAGATGTAGACCCAAATGGAGAATCAGTCGGGATATTGCTCCAAGATGCATGTGGTGACGAGCAAAGAATGAAACAGAGACAGGTCAGAGAGATCGGCAATCGATAGCTTCTTGGCAGCGGCTCTGCGGAGGAGAGCGCAAGGGCCACGTTACCAAAGGAGAGAGTGGACCTGCATGGTGTAACGTGTTTCATCGAGCGGGTTGGAAAGAGTGGAAAAGTTGCTGGCGGGCATCTCTTGTACATAGTCTGTTGTTATAGAGAAGATTCGAAAAGAATAACTGGTGCATGTCTGCTACGCTGTCGGCCGATTTACTCCACGCGCAGCCCCGATCGCATATTGTGGATATCGATAACAATTCGCGGGACGATAATATCCGTCTGGACACGTTTGGCTCTGCGAGCAGGGAGAACAGAAGACCGCTCCGCCCAATCGACGTAGGTGCAGCCAACTCGCACCACTCGCGCCCGGTAGACATCAATCCGAACCCCTCGCCGTCTCCGATGCCCAGGAAAGCCAACGGCGCCTCTAGCAGACCTAGCAGGGCCACGGGCTCTGCTCCCTCGTCCGCCTCGTCCGCCTCGTCCATCGACGACCAAACCATGTCTGGCAACCTGCTCGAGCAACGCCGCAAGCATGCCTCGCTCGAATCTCCCGACTCTGCCACCATGACGGCCGACCTCATGAGCAGGAGCTCCTTTACTCTTGACAATGCCCCTCCGCCGACGACCCATCCCGAGGCCGCCTCCAAAGGCTTCACAGACCTTCCCGAGCAGGACAAGCGCAACTTCTTGTTATTGGTCTTGCTATACTTCTTGCAAGGCATTCCTATGGGCCTGGCTAGTGGCTCGGTTCCCTTCCTCCTCAAGTCACATCTCTCGTACGGCCAGATCGGCATCTACTCGCTCGCTTCATACCCCTATTCGCTCAAACTACTATGGTCGCCCATCGTCGACGCCGTGTGGACGCCCAAGTTGGGCAGAAGAAAGAGTTGGATTCTCCCTATCCAGACAATCAGTGGTTTAGGCATGATTTGGCTCGGATCTCACGTCGAAGAGATGATGGTCAAGGCTGGTGAGAATGGCGGCGCAGGAGTCTGGAACTTTACCGGCTGGTGGTTCGCTCTGGTCCTGATGTGCGCTACTCAGGACATTGCTGTAGATGGTGTGTATGCCTTTGGACATTAAGAGATTCGTCACTAACATAGTCTAGGCTGGGCACTCACACTCCTTTCCCCGTCCAACCTCTCCTACGCCAGTACCGCTCAAACCGTGGGCCTGACCGCTGGCCAGTTCCTTTCCTACACCGTCTTCCTCGCTCTCTCGTCCAAAGACTTTGCCAACAAGTGGTTCCGCAGCGCTCCTGGAGAAACCGGTCTTCTTACCCTAGGCGGCTACCTCAGCTTCTGGGGCTGGGCCTACCTCCTTGTAACTCTCGGCCTCGCTCTGCTTAAGAAGGAGGACAAGACCAAGGAAAGAGATGGCATCATGGAGGTATACAGAGTCATGGGCGGTATCCTCAGCTTGAAGAACATCCAAACATTCATCGTCATCCATCTCATCGCAAAGATTGGCTTCCAGGCAAACGACGCAGTCACCAACCTCAAGCTGCTGGAAAAGGGCTTCAGCCAGGAGGATCTTGCTCTTACCGTCCTCATCGACTTCCCCTTTGAGATATCGCTAGGATACTATGCTGGAAAGTGGAGTGAGCAGTATGCTCCAATGCGACTGTGGTGTTGGGCATTTGTAGGCAGACTTGTCGCTGCTGCATTTGCTCAGTTTACCGTCATGATCTTCCCCAGCGGTGGTACAAACCTCCCATTCCTCTGCGTCGTAATTGTCGAGCACGTCTTCAGTACTTTCATGAGCACCGTCATGTTCGTTGCTGTCAGTGCCTTCCATGCAAAGATTGCCGACCCTCACATTGGCGGTACCTACATGACTCTCCTTGCCACGTAAGTCCTCCCCTCTCCTGATCTCTACCAATATACTAATCCTAACCTCAGTGTATCCAACCTCGGCGGTACCTTCCCCCGCTTCTTCATCCTCAAATTCGTCGACATGTTCACCGCCGCAACATGCACACCCGCCTCCATTGCTCCTCCAGACTTCAAAGGCGAACTCATCACCAAACCCTTTTCCTGCGCTCTCGAAAATGACCGCCACATCTGTGTCAACGGCGGCGGTACTTGCAACATCACCACCGATGGCTATTACATTGTGAACGTGCTTTGCATCATTATCGGTGTGGTTACTTTCTGGGGTTTCATTAAGCCCAAGGCCTTGCAGTTGCAGAGTTTGCCATTGAGGGCCTGGAGGATTGCTGAGCAGTAGCCTTCTGTAAATCGAGGGTGTTTGGTATCATTTCTGCATAGTTGCATTTTCTGAGAGAGCATGTCTAGTCTTTGGAGACTGGAATGAAAAAAAAGGCATTGTTATTCATCGAGCATCAGAGATGCATTAGTTAGAAAGCTCGCCATGTACAGACATATTCTTCTGGTCTTTTACTTTTCCAGTTCCCCGGTTTGTCTGCTCGTTTGCACTGATCGTGATCCAACACCCTAGTTCTCACCCCCAAAAAAACGCAATTTCGAATACAAAAACCGTGTGCCCAGCGTAATTTGTAGACAGCAACAAAGTCGCCCGGTAAAAGAATGTCTGCAGTTCCAAGGGGAAAAAGGCAAGGCAAT
>JALPCE010000389.1:0-19338 GCA_026538705.1 Aureobasidium sp. GC_Fusr_1 | reverse complement strand
GCGTCGTGTTAGAAGATGCCGAACTCCAGGCTCTTTCGCCTGCTCGACGACACTTCGGACCTGCGACACAGCACTTCTGCGATGGCAAATCCAATCAACAACAACCAGCTAGTCCCATCAGCGCTTCTATCTATGCGGTGATGCGTACGCTTTGATCGGACTATCTCCAGGCTCAATATTTCACAGATGACTCGCAGCACATCAACAAAACTCGGCAGCTAGGGCTCCCATGCGTCGTACCAGGCGACAGGCGCCGTTACGAAACGTCTTGAACATGTCGAATCGCACCTGCTCTTGCGCTATCATGCCACGACCATGACCAGCCATCTCTGAACTGAGTTCTCGGATTCATCTCCGCGAACAAAACCAAAGCAATTATACCGTTCTCAAACCAACGCGTCTGCTGGTTTGGGGGTGAACTCCTCGATAGGAGAACGGCATCTCGATGGAGGCATATAACACGCCATGTCTTCTTCCTTGATTGACAGGACAAGAAATAGTACTTCGACACACTGAGAGCCTTGAGTTCTCTCCACACTCGTTTATCTGTTTGCTTGTTCGTCGGTCTATCATGGCTCTTTCTTTGCTTGCTCTGAGTCTGCTCGGCCCTGCCGCCCTTGTGGCAGCTTCGCCCCAAACCATCACTCTGACACGCACAGAGTGGCAGACCGTCACTTCCTGCCCTGTCGCGACCGTCTCGCTTTGTGCCGCCTCTTGCAACGCAAACCCCTATACTCTTGGGATCAACGTTGGTTATGCCACCGACAACACCCCTGTCACTACGGCGACCGTTACTCGATCTGTGATCCCTTCTCCCAGCCAAGGATCAAGCAATGGTTCTGGTTCTGGTTCTGGTTCTGGTTCTGGTTCTGGAGAAAATGGGTCTGGAAACAACCAAGGGTCCAACAGCGGAGCTGGAAACAACCAGGGCTCCAACAACGGAGCTGGAAACAACCAGGGCTCCGCCAATTATTCTGGTCCCAACAATGGTTCAGGCAATACCATCACTGTGATTGAGGGCAAGACTGTGACGATCTATGGAGGCTACGCCTCGACCCTCACCGCCGGAGCTGTGTATACCACGGACATTGTTTATCCCTCCTCTGTCGCTTGCTCGGTGGGAGAGACTGTCATCATCGAGAATGAGACTCTGGTCATCACTCAGGCCACGACTATCTACGACTGTCCCTGCACCAAGGCTGCAACTTTGACAGTGGGTGCGACATACACCACTGAGGTAGTCTACCCGTCCTCCATGACCTGCAATGGTGGTGAGACTATCACCATCTACGGAACAGAAACTGTTGTTGCTGGCCCCACCGTCATCTCAGACTGTCCCTGTACCAAGCCCACCACTCTCTACGTCTCAGGCCCTACAACCACTTTGCCTGGAACCACGATCACTGGAGGCGCTGCTTCATCCTCAGGCGCTTCGGTGTCAGGCTCAACAGCTTCAAATGGTGATGCTTCAGGATCCGGCGCAAAATCCAGTATAGTCGTCTCTGGCTCTTCGTCTGCCGCTGTCAGCGGTAGTGCGACCTCGGGAAACAACCCATCGGGCACTGCCACTGCTGGCTCCTATCAGACCGCTTTCGACGGCATTGACTTCCTCATTCAGAAGGGTGTCAACTACAACGGTACTCCTTTGAACGTTATGGCGAAGAGACAAGCTGCCAACACACTGTTAACCTGTCTCAACACCTGTGCTGGATCTTCTCTGTGTGCCGCAACTTCGTTCAACACAGACACCTCCGCCTGTCTGTACTTCAGCGCTATCGACCAGAGCAGCCGCCATGCTCAAAGCAAAATCACCTTCGCTATTGCTACCTCTCGTCTCGCTGTTCAGTCTTCATCGGTCGCGCCTTCGGCTTCCGGAAGTGGTATCGCTTCTGGCTCGGCCAAAATTGCCTCTTCGACCTCTGGAGCTGCAAGCATGTCTTCCGGATCCGCCTCGAGCATGAGTGCCTCTCTTTCGGGCTCGGCTGCTCCCACAAGTGCATCGCAGTCTGGATCTTCCATGCCCCAAGGCGGATCGCAATCAAGCTCTGCTGCTTCTTCCGTCTCACAGTCTGGTAAAGGCTCATCCACCGTCGTCTCTGCCAGCGCTTCGTCTCAATCCGCTTCAGGCTCTGGTTCTTCCAATTCATCATCGCTCGGCTCTTCGACCCAGTCAGGCTTAGGCTCTTCAATGCGCTCATCTCCCGCCTCATCCACAGAGTCAATTTCTTCGGGAACCATCACCTCTGCTTCCAGCGTCATCACCAGTGCCTCTTCTTCTCGCAACACCTCGGCAGCTGTGTCTACCTCTTCTATGGTCGCCTCCTCAAGCTCGGCTGCTTCTAACTCAGGTGACAGCACGATGACCAGTGCTACATCCTCTGCATCGAGCTCCTCTAGCTCGGCCGTCTTTGCCATGGGCAACAGCACCCTGACTAGCGCTGGCCCCACTGGCACTGGCTCTTCTGTTTCATCCAAAATTTCTTCTGCTTCAATGACCTCGTCATCCACATCTGCATCCATGGAGAGCAGCAGCAGTGCTCCGTACCCCAGTGGCAATGGAACTACCTCTGCTCTCTCTACCGGAGCTATGACTACATCCTCTTTATTGAGCTCTTCTAGCTCTGCTCTCTTTACCATGGGTAACAGTACCGTTTCATCGACTGCTGGTTCCACTGGCACTGGCTTTTCTAGCTCATCCGAAACATCTTCTTCCAAGATCCCTTCCTCGTCTTCCGCATCTGCATCAAGCAGCGCTCCATTCTCCAGTGGTAACACAACCTCTTCTGCTCTGTCCACTGGTGCCATGACGATTTCCTCCCTCTTGAGCTCCTCAAGTTCGGCTGTCTTTACTATGGGTAACAGCACGTCTAGCACTGCTGGCCCAACTGCTCCCATCACCTCCATGTCATCGTCCAGCTCCTCGCTTCCTTCCAGCTCATTGAGCAGCACCACGTCTGCCATGAGTAACAGCACAACAACGGTCCAGGAGACAAGCTCAATGCCAACAATCTCGAGCTCGAGCAGTGCTCCCTTCCCCATGACAAACTCTACAAGCACAACGGCCAGCATGCAACCCACATCTGGCTCGGTAGCACCATTCTCCAACTCTACAGTGCAGCGTCGCGCTAATCTCGAGTACTTCTTTGCTGGAGGCTCCAAGTAGATAGTTACCTTGTTCCGATTTTCCTTTGTATCTTTCTCTTCTTCTCAGATATCCCTTCCAATCTTGAAACCTTTTGTTGGTTGAGGCCCAGTAGATATCTCATGTGTCTCAACTCCATTACCGCCTCAAATCAGATCTACCTTTGTGCATCAACATGGACATGAGTCTCGAATACATTCAATCATGAACCAACATATCTGATCCTTTGCCAAGATTTGAACGTCACTTGTCGATCGCAAACGGCGCTCAAGACATATCTCCGCGTCTCAAGACATACTTCCCTACCAACTCATTCGGCCACGCACACTTCTCACTCGGTAGACTGTTGGAAGCATCAACAGTCTTAACATTGCTTAATGGCGAACAATCCTTCCGCTCGCGACTGTATCGACTCGACTATACCTGTTGTTGCCACAGCTCTGATCAATTATAATGTAAAACTCTCCATATCTCTTGGAATCATATTGCGCATCAGTGTCACGATCTGGCCATGATCCCTAGCTGCTCAATCAGTTTTTCGAGCAGAGCAATGCAGCATGTCGACGTTGCGAATACCCTTCATCCCAAGCAACTCTTGTCACCTCCAAACGCATCTCGACCATCACATTGAGAACAGAATCACCCGTTCCATCCCATCATGCCCAAGCATCGCCGTTCCTCGGATGTTCTCCGCTCCAGGTCATCGAGTTTGCAATCGAACGACTAGACGGCACGGATCTGTCACCAACAAACATGATCATTCTCGACAAGCGCACAAACATTGATCATACTTGTCTGCTTCTGTCCAAGGATAAGATGAGCAATGATACGCAAGCATACGTGCAAGTGCGCTCGGACTTTGAGTCAAGTGTCATTGCGTTGAAGACGATTGAGACTGGATGTGGCGATACGGATGGGCAGTTGGACATAGAGTACCCAGGCTCGGATGGAGTGTTGAGGATCTCAGTCAGGGACAAGTGATGTGACGGTAGTATTCAAGAGACTGTATAGTGGTTCTGAGAGTATGAGATGGGCGGTATGGGCACAGAACACTGACACTCTCTCGACTCCATTCATCATTTAAAATATGCAGACATTGCAAGACCTTGATGGAGCGACCAATGGTATAAATCTCACTTCTCCATTCTAGAGATTTCCAAAAATCCTCACAGACCTCCCTTGGGAATTCCCGCAAGCTCCAATCGATATCTTGCATTCCCTCAGCTCCATGATGTTACATTGTTTTGATGGAGATGAGGGGAACGTCGTACTCTCTGAATCCAATATCGGTGAAAGTTCGCCGGTCGGACTGCATGACAGAATATATAGCAAGCGTGTGCTCATGTATGGTAGCGGCGAAATCTGGCCGGTCAGCCTGCATGATGGAATTCCATGCGAGGTTGTGACCAATCAGAGTCTGTGTGTTATAGTGGATCCTGAGGATTTTGTCTATCGGTCTACAACATCAATTGTGCTATTCTTTTGCTTGACTATATCGCGCATACGTCGACATACCATCCTTCCATGTTCGACGAGCATAGGTGAGGTCGGCATCCTGCGGAATACTATTCTTTGCTCAATTTTGTAAGCTATTGTCTTTAGAGCATTCACTCTGCAGCAACTGGCATACAGAAATGTCATCGATTGGTTGATTAGCTGCAAACATTACAAGTTGGTCGCAGTTTTGTAGCCGTCTATTCATGTATATAGATTGATGTCATGGACTGATGCGGATGCTGTTCGCATTCATCGTGCGGGGTTTCTTCGCTTGGATGAGTTGGAAATGCTGGAGGATGGTTGCATGCGACGTGAGAGAGAGGTCCAGTCTATATAAGCTCGACATGTTTCCTCATATTACCGACGACTCCAGATCTCATGTCAAACACTTGGACTCCTACTCATCAACCTCCTTATCATTTCCCAAAGTGCGAACTTCTCCACTCGATTATCGCAAGTACTTAGATATACTGACCATATGCAGCCAACAAAATGTTCGGCTACTACATCATCCTCAGCGCTGCTGCAAGCCTTGCCCTCCTTAGCAACTCCGCCACCGCCCTTGCCATGCCTAAGCTGGAGGCCAGAGCCACCGATCCCCTCAGTGTCGAATCTGCCCGCAACGTCTTCTACGGAGACAGCTTCTCCGCTCGGACCATCGGAAATGGTTGCGACGACTGGGTTTGCGTCCGCGGCAACGAGAGATACAGCGTCGATCTCAACGCGTGGTGTCAGAGCGGGTTCGGCGGAAGCGCTTATGCTACCTGTGGCAACGGAGTCTACAGCTGGGTGTGCAACCACTGAGCCAGACCTCTGACTTTCACGCCCAGCTTCATGGGTTACTGTCGCTTACGAAATTACTCGGACTGAGTTTTTTGGATGGAGGGGAGGTGGAAGGGGCAAGTTGCACTTGGGGAGGGAAATGGTTGCATTCATGAGGCTATATTTGATCAGGCAGTGGTACCAACAGTCGGATCCAATGACATGATGTAGCTCCAACTCTCTCTGCCCCTATGATGTGCCGAAGTCTCATGTTTGATCCAACTTGCAAGAGCAGTCGTGAGAGTCTCTTCACTGACGTTCCGAGATCGAGGTCTCCTCCGAGTCGATAGAGGGAGCGGCGACGCCAGAAGATTCAGCAAATGTGACATCGGCACCGTCGGTAGAGTTCTCGACAGTGAAGATCTCCTTGCCAGTCTTCACATCTTGAGCAGCCGACTCAGGAGAATGAGACAGAACTTCTTGCGATCTTGAGGACTCGTTGGCGGTAACGTCGGCGGTGTCATTGGCGTCGTGGGTATCAGGGGCGCCAGGAGTCTTGCGTTCGGGGAGAGGGACGTGTCTGGGGAGGACTAGAATGTGTTCCTCGGCCTCAGAAGAATCAGAGTCGACTATACAAGTCAACGAGGGAAAGTCAAAGAAAGATAAGAACACGACTTACTGTGCTTTGGAGCGGCGGAGCTTCTAGCGCTGGCGCGCGTCGGGCGTTTGATACGAGTTGTGCGAGTCACGCGGGAAGGGGTCGAGCGAGGAGCAGGAGCCCTTGCAGCTCTGTGAGGGTTGCGGCGAGCTGGAAACAGCATATTCAGTATGCATTAGGAGGAGTTCTGCTTGTTGATGCTTACGCTGACGCTGGGAAGACATCTTGAAGAAGTGTAGAGGAGGCGGTGGAGGACGCGTGGATCGAGTATGAAGGAGACGCAAAAACAAAGAAGCATGAATGATGGCGAAGGAAACAATTCGACGGAACGCAGAATTGAATGCAGCAGTCAACAGCTTACCGTCATCGACGAGTTCGAAAGGTCCCTGTCTTCGACTTCTCTCGGCGCACGAACAACAAACTCACCTTCATCGCACACATTACAACAAACACCTTACAACATGTCACCAAAGCACGACTCCCGCACTCCCACTGCTCAAGAAGGCCCTGACGCATCCACTCAGACCTTGAACTTCATCATGCTCGCCGAGCAAATCGCCGACCCTTCCTATACTGGGGTGCTCATGAAGTCCGATGGAAACACCTTCCCCCTTGCGCGCGGCTATGAGATCAAAGGTCTTTCCAAGCCCGGCCAGTACGATCATGTCGAACTCTTCCCAAGACCCGAAGTCGTGAACCTCGAAAGATCGTTCAGAGACAGCTTCATCGCAATGATGGCCGAGTTCGAAGCAATCAAAAACGTAGCCGCCGAGGCCCTCGTTCTCGGACTGCTGCGTTCTGATAATCTGCCAGTCCTCTTCAACGTCTACGCACATATCGTGAGTGTAGAATTGTTGGATTGCGAATGTTCACATGACTGATATACGCAGGTTCTCGCTCACGGCTCCGACAAGCCCGTCTCGCATGCTACTATCGCTGTGGCAGAGGCCAGATGGGGTTTCGAACGTTTCGGTGACCAGTCTGTCGGCGAAGACCTACTGTCCATCGCCGAAAATTTGCTGGAGAGAGTCAAGGCGGGCGTTGGTGTCGAAGGTTCTGGCAACGAAATTGTGGTGACCGCAATCCGTGGTCTCGGTTATACGACCGACTTCAGCACATTGAGAAAGTACCAGATGCCCAATCCCCATCCATGGCGCTGGACAAGCCGGAACGTGACAGATCAGAAAAAAGCAGGCCAGGTGAGAGGAGATGGAAGACACGCAAAGGAGTCGCTACCGCACAAGGGTGAAGGCTCACAGTCGTGGTGGGCGTCTGTCGCGGACTCGAGGTTCGGAAGAAAGGGAGGGGTCGATAGACGAAGCTGAATGTAAAGTATTCAGTATCGAGCGACCAGCATCCAGCGAATTCCATCAGGAAACGACTCATGTCACCGAACAGACGAATGATGGTGCAATTGTTATTGGAGAACAAAGAGGTTGACAGTCTTGACACGAAAGCGGAAGCTTCGCCCGGTTGTTGTTCGGCAAAGCGGGCGAACCTCAAGCCATGGCCGAATAATCCCGAAAATGCGAATGGCTCAAATGCGACATGGAACAGGCAAGACATCGATCAAAGTACCAGAGAATGCGTAAAAAGAAGGATAACGTAGAGAAAACGCTGCTGGGGACAGAGGTGCTGACGCTTGGCTCACAAATCTCAGCTGAAATTTGACAACTTTTTTCTTTTTGACATTAAAACATATATCAATGGCGAGGACAACTCGAACGGAGCTCTATAATACTCAGAAATCATGCCGTAAAGTGTGGTGAAAGCATGTACAAATTTGGTATCCAAAATCCCAAATCCTCACCACTGGAGCCTCACCACCCCACCACTACCCTAGAAGCTGGGGGCATTCAATGTAATGGCCATGATAAGGCCTCCAATCAATGCAGCGATGGGAATAGTCATGAACCTGGCTTGTAAGCGTTTAGATTCGAATATCATGATTGGGGAAACTTACCAGGAGAATACCAGCAGGCCTACACGACTCCAGTTCACTGCCTTGAAGCTACCATTACAAAGACCTACACCCACGGTAGCACCCGTAATGCCTGGGAGAGCGTCAGTTGGTGTAATATCAAGATAGAATAGGTATAACTTGGCTTACACATGCTGGTAGAAACTGGTAGCTTGTACTGGGAGAAGATGAGGATAGTGATGGAAGCGCCTAGCTCCATGGACGATCCTCGACTCGGTGAATGGTACGTAATCTTGTTCCCCATGACTGTGGTCTGTTAGTATAGTAGAGGGTTGGGGTGGTGTTGGGGGTTGGAAAATTCGAAAATCCCAAAACTCACCCTTCATGATGTTGTAACCATAAGTGATGAAACCAAAACAGATTGTAAGCGCCATTACAGCTATTTGCCAAGTCGGGACACTCTGATTCAGGTTAGTCTTAATATCTCGTAGTGAGTTGTAGGGAAAACCTTACCTCCTTAGCTTTGACGGAGGACCCGGTCGACCAGGCGGCATACATGGCAGCCCAAACACCGACAGCATTACCGACGTCGTTAGCACCGTGAGCGAAGGATGCAGTGCAGGCAGTGATGACTTGAACGAAGGAATACAGATATTCAACCTCGTTGGGGTAGCGGGCAGCATGAGCATAAACACGGGCCATACGCTTGCCCTCAGGAGTACCGAGGACACCAACCTGAGCCTTGTGGATATCGTAGTAAATACCGTACATGAGAGCAATGATGATGCCTGCAGGAATACACTTAAGGCTGGCCTTGATGTTGTGAAGTTCGTAAATGGAGCCGGCACCAAGTCGGTTCTTGTGGACAGTACGCATAGCCCAACCAAGAGGGCCACGTTCTTGACGAAGATCGGCGTGGTGCTGTTCACGAGCTTCCTTGAGCAGGCGAGCGTAAGCCTCTCTGGGGTTTTCGTTGTTGATGCTGTTTCTGCGCATAGGGGCGATCTCGGGCGACGAGGTAGCACTTTCACCTTCCTCAGAGACGTGAATAGATCTGCGACGAAGCTCGCCAGTGGTGATCTCGGAGTCGCCTCCCTTGCCGGTCATCTCAATTGAGGGGGGTGCTGATGTTTTGGCCTTGACTACATCTTCCTCATGAATGACGTTGTAGTTGGGAACCATGGCGAACTCGGCATCAGCAGGAGCCTTGCGAGAGAAGAGAAGAGGACCCATGAAGACGTGATACCACTTCAAGGTGTAATCCTTGCGGAGGACACGCTGGTTGACATAGGGGACGAAAAAGAGAGCAGCCAAAAGAGCAAGAGCTAGACCAGACCCAACGCTCACACCAGCAATCCATGCTGCAGGCTTTTTGTTCAATCCAAGCTTGGGTGATCCCTTGTAGACGATAGAGAGAGTGCAGACAGTTCCGGCGATGAGGAAGAAGAAAGGCGAGGTGTAGACCGCCCAAGGCACGGGGTTGCTTCTCATGTGGACGGTCGTCTTGACGAGCATGAAGATGGTGGCACCGAAGACTGCGGAGATGGCGGGAGCCATTACAAGTCCGGCAAAGATGGCTCCGAGTCCAGAGCCCCCTATAGTCACTGTCAGCTTATGATCAGGCCAATCACGAAATGAATTATACATGCCATTCCATCCCCACTGTACCTTGCTGACACCAACGGTGGCGACACCGACACCAGCAATGGACGAGACGAGGGAGTAAGTCGAGGAGACATGGGCGTTGTGTCGCGTGCACCACATAACCCAAATCGAAGCACCCGCAGCGGCGCATGTGAAGGCAAGGAGTTGAACCGGGGCATTGCCTTTGAAGGCATCTAATGGAATAATTCCATTCTTTCCACGTCAGTGTCTGTTTGTGGGGGTGAATAGGGGTCACCCTTACCTTGATAGTCGAGGCGGTTCTGGCACCGACAGCAAGAGCACCTGTCATCTCGAACATCAAACACAGAATCTGGACGACACTATTAGCATGACTGCGTGCCTGTTTTCCTCGTCAATCAGCTTACCATAGCCTGGCGGTATGTGACTGAGCGCGAAGAAACACTGGTTGCCCAAGCGTTGGCCACATCGTTGGCACCATTGTTGTATGCTTCAAGAAGAGCAAAGAACGTGCCAATGGCAAAGACATAAGTATATTCGTGAAGAACTGGCATCTTGACTGAATTCTATCAAAGCCGGAGGACAAAAAAACTGCCAAGCTTAGAAATTCGATACTTGATGAGAAGTGAAGGTGCAGGATGATCAGAACAACAAAGACAAGATGAAACTGTCCTTGTCTTTTCAGTGCTTATGAACAATCTCCAAGAGTCCCAAGGCTCACCTCTTGCCTACACTGCCACTGCAAAAACCAATTCGAACCCCAGCGGAAGCATAACCTACCTCATACTGCAACGCTTCGCGAATGTCATCGGGAAATCTTGGCAAGGTAGGACGGTCAGGACAATGAGGTTCGAGCATGGAAACACGTGTTGGTCTGGAGGAACGACGTGTATGTTGGCCAAGGACCCGACTGTCTTGACCATAGGCTTCTCCAGGCCTTGGCTCACCCTCTTCAGCTGCTCGCCAAGCTTGCCCAGAGCGCCTCTACTCCGCCCCCTGTCACCAATCTCGCGCCGCTCTACGTTTTTGATCTCGTCAAGCCGAGGGCAACCAAGAGACAGCTGATACAAGGTCAGAAGGATCGTTGTTGGTGTCGCACGTGGGTGCAGCAAGGCATGTGTGAAGCAGAGAAGAAATTCTAGACGTTCCTCCTTTGATGGGCCACTTTCCGACCGTTGTGTTGGCGATACGCCTTGTCGGATGTGCGTGATATCGCTTCATGGTCAAGCATTGCGCTCTGTCTATAGGTCGGCTTCGAGAATGATGCATGCGACAAGGCTGCGTTCATCTCGCATGATACGAGTGCAATCACTGCGCCGTCTCGCGTGATGGCAGACTGCGTGCTGACTTTCTCCCATCGACTGGATGTTTTTCCGTTCTCCAAAACAGCATTCATGCCAGCTGGTGATCATCGACCAAAGGATTACCAGTTGACCAGGTTCTTGACGTGTCTCGCCGCCCTTGCCAGAATACATCCTTCGTTGATGACTCGCTCATCAAGACGGGCTTGGGTACTCGCGTCGTCTCTTGAAGCGTTGCCTCAATCAGTCTAGAGCATCAATGCGATTTTGCCCTTGATGAAGCTTATCCGAGCTTTACCAAGTGTTACTCCAGCTCTTTCATCTGCAAAATTGGTTTCACATAGGCCTGCTGGCGAACAGGAAGTTGCGGCTGAGGTGGGCGGTGGTGGCAGTATTTGGAAAGAGGACACTTCCGCATACTGCATGATGAGCGCTTTTGTCGTTCGACTACTACCATACGATCTGGTGCTGTCGCTTTTCTGCAGGATAAGAGACTCTGAATACCAGTCCTCCGTCGAGATAGGTATATCGATGTCTCCTCTCGCGAGTGCAGACGGGACTCAACACTCTGTGTTGCGCGTCGAAGAGATCGCGTCACGCCGGCAAGACCTGCCGCTCGATTGCTGACATCTTGGCAAGCTTCTGGCTTGTCCTTTGTCTGTTTTCGACAGACTCGACGTTGTTTGATATCCTCCTTGTTTTGTTCGTGTGCGCATGACGGGCTGGTCTACGGTAGCACATTGCTACAGAAGCCTGTGATGTACAGTTCAATTCGATAGAGACGAAACACTGTCCTGATAGTTGTTTTCCCTTCACAACAGCTTGGTCCTCACGTAAATCGTGCATATCGGGCCTTAAATACCCATCCACGCTACCAGCAACAAATGCACCAGGAAGTACAGAGAGAACATCAATTTGGTAACTAAAGATATCAAGTTCCAGTCAACATAATGATTGAGGATTTCGGCTGGCACAAGGTCAGGTATCGTGCAACGCATCAGATGACCAGGGTCATCCTTCGGACGACTTGTACGTTGAGAACAAACGTTGGCAACGCGACAGTTCACGACGAGAAGGCTGGCAAGTTCGCTCAGCAACTAGCCCAACCCATCCTGTGCAAACACCTTGTCGAAGTTCCCATCAAAAACAATTCATTAGCGGACTTGACGGGCTGCGGTATGGGTCTCTTTGTTTAAGATAGCTGACAATAGCACCGTGCCAGGGGGCCCCTAGCCATGATTTGTCGCATTCCCAATAGTTTTTGTCACGTCGCGTCGCAAGCGTCTCGAGCTCGACATTCCCGCCCACAAGACTGTCCTGTCTGATTACGGCTGTGACTACCAAAGATCGGTCTGCTTTGTTCGGAATGCATCCGAACAATCATCATGAATTGAAGTAGTGCATAGCGGTTCTCTGCCCCCAAGTCCTTGGTAGCAACCTACCCCCGACCACTACAAATCGTCTCTGCAGGCTTTCTCCAGCACAGCTTGACGTCTGCCGAAGAGGCACGGGATGAAAAGACTTGAGAAGCTTGTGTTCAGGAAATATCCAGGCAGAGACATTGTTTGCCCTATCAAGAGGGGAAGGATTGACTGTTGGTTCTGACCTTGACGGCTGTAGATTGAGAGAGGTTGCAGCGGTAAGAAGTAATAACGATGAGGCTCGATAACATGGTCGTCCTTCTGCACGGATTGGTAACCATGGTTGAATGCTCTGAATACTGATATGCTCATGATGTTCTGTAGGTCAGCACTTGCTGGTTACGGTCATTCACCGCGCAAGTCCGAATACTACTATCATCAATGCGGGCGCAGAATCTTTCAGGGATGGCAGCGACAAGATAATCATCGCACTTTCCCGTTCCGACTTTCACTAAACAGCACCAAGATGGTGCAGGTGGTCATATTTTGAGGCTCTATGATTGTCGATGCCCAAAATCTTCTGACCATAACAACACTTTCACTTCTGCGAAACTTGAGCCACAAGGACGACGTCCTGCCTGTCACTGCCACTCTCGCCACTCTTGCCAATCTTATCCTTCGACATCCAGTCACTAGTCAACACTTTGATTCAATTCTCCCTTCCACCCATGAGCATCTATGCTCTACCGTTATCACTCGCTCTGGAACGTCTGATGCAACGCAACGACCCAACAAAGTCTTCTTCTTGAGGCGCCACACAACTAGAGATCTGGTCACTTGTTGCCCTCGCAATCCGCATCCTCCGCATTTCTTCCCTATTTCCTGCCACATCAGCGAGGTATCGAACCTGTAAGGAGGACAACTGCTACCAAACTCTTGCGTTTACTGATTGCCTGTCGCAGCAAGAACAACACTTTAACCACCACCATGTCTACGAGCGACCAGGACGATCATCCTCTGATTCCACCACTGCCAGCACTATGTCAGCCATGGTTTCCAGCCGAGGTCGATCAGCGCTCTTCACTCCTCCGATCCTGAAACTTCCTGTGGAAGTCCTGGAAATGATCTTCTCCCATTGCGACAAAGACGACGAGCTTCAGGACACGAGACCTAATATTCGGTTGACTTGCAAAGAGCTCGAGCCTATTGTAGCTCGTCTGCTGGCTCGAGAATGGTCAGGTTGTGTGCATCTCCGCCTTGACACGCAGAGCATGAATGCCCTCGGAAGAATTCATTCAATGTTTGCATCATATCTCAGAACCATCAGGCTCTGCACTCAACGTTTGCGCAAGGTTGAATGGATTGACTGCAGCACCCTTGCAACCACTCGCGTGCCTGGGCAAGAAATAGCGAACGCGCAGGGCTGGTCATACGAGGTGTACCACGAGAAGTTGCCCTTTCTGAAATCGCGCATGGAGCGTCACAATCAGGATGTAGAGGACCAACAGAGATACTTCAATAGCGGAGGTCCCTTGGCAGGCTTACTGCAAGCTCTACGAAAACTCAAAAGGTATCACAACAAGAGCGTCACTCTCGGAATCTACGATGCTCAGACTAAGTACTTTGAAGACACTGGCGACTGTGACGTTGTCACCAATTGTGCATTTGAACATGTCATGAACATATTTGGCATCGCCCTCGAGCATGCTACCGATGACGCCGCAAGCACTTTCCGATTTCTCAAGGACGCTATGAAACTTGACGGCCACCAATCGAAGGCAACAGAAATCCGCATTCTCGACCGATCCAGAGATGCTCTGACGGAAAACAACTTCTGGGACGACATTCTGACACTACCCAAAATCTCGCTGAAGATCTTACTCAGATCTTGAGGATATCTTCGATCAGGGTTGGCGATCCATCCAGGGTGAGAGGGTCAAGTGGAACGGCCAGTTGGAGATCCAGGCAGGTCTGGACGAACTGTTTGAGAAGACAAAGACATGGTACGCTTAGGCAACCAAGCCCCGTACTTGAACAGAGACGTTATCTAGGTCTTGAAAATCGCGAATCAATGCCGGGAGCAAAATGGAGTTGCGCAAGTCGTGACACCTCCGCTCCTACATAGAGGAACCCCAAGACCCGCCAAAAGCAAACAGAGCATGACAGCAACCGTGTTCCAAGACGGTGGCATAAACAACAGAAGCATGGAGACACTGAAGCATGGAGACAGTAAAGCACGGAGCAAATGGAATGAGGACCGGCTTTAGGACAAGTCAAGGAATCTGAAGATGGGAGCAAGAAAACAATACAAGCAAGTATCCGAACGAGGTATCGAAGGCAATATGAGCAGAAAAGGATGGGAAACAACAGCTCAGGTAGCATATGAAGCCAACACTGAAGAAAATGCAACAGAAATATCTTTAATGTTCTCGATGAACTCTGTTCGGCTTCTGCGCGAGTATCAGATCGAGCAAGGGCAGACGCGATGGCATGCACAGCAGGAGCTATGGCAGTCTGTGGCTGCATCTCTGTTCGGAAGCCGAATTCCTGGCTGTGCATGGCTCCTTCCCGGAACCGAGAGCGAGTGATGTGTTGATTCTGGCAGTTGTCAAGCGCCAATCCGGCTTTCACTCGTCACTTCCTTCTCCGCGAGCCATTAGTACCGGGTCACGCTCGCTCTCTTCTTGCAACACAGCTTACTCTGCGCAACTCTACGGAGTTCAGTCATGGTCGGGGTGATCTCGCTGGATCAACAAGCGTTCGCCTGAAGATTGGAGCGGCTGCACAATCACTTGCATTCACGGCGCTCATCACGACCTGATCCTTATTTGCGCCTTGCAAGTCCACCGTGGCTCCTCTGTCACACCCTCCAGATTTCGAATGTCTCTTGTTCGCCAAGTCTACGGCCACCATGGACCCCTATCATCTACAACAGGTACAGCAAATCCGAGACACTCTGGGACCCGGACCGATCCTTCAGCTACCCACAGAGATCTTGTGGAAAATCTATGAACTCCTGCCTCGTCAAGACAAGTACAACTTCAGAATAACGAACAAACTGCTCTGCTCTGCTCTGCGGTAGAGCTACTGTTTGCTCGGTCACTCCGCTCCGACTGGACTTTTGACTTCACTGAGCCAATAAAGACTTCGTGGCACAATGCAAGACCATTACCTTCGTCACCACTCGGCTGAAGACAGTTGTCATCGCTGTTGTCTCTCCTGATCACGAGCGGAACCTTGCACACAATGAGCGTGCGGATCATCAGCTGAACTTTTTGCTCGGAGGTCATCACATTGAGGCAATCTTCAAGGCTCTTGACAATCTCCAAGCGAACGGCAAGCTGAACATCGCATTTGGTATCCGTGACGAGACATGGGCACAAGCACTGACATTCGGCTATCAAACATCGCTCAGCGGATCGGACAAGGACATCAGGAACACCCTTTCTGCTTTCAGCCACGCGGTCAGGCGCACCAGGTTTCCCATCGAAAAAATCAGACTCGACATCTGCGATGACTCGGCTCTAAGCTCTGAGCACGTTTTCTGGACGCAGCTGGACACGGCACCCGAGTTCGCAATCGTGAAGCACAGCAAACTCAAGATGAGAGCCGAGGTTTCATGGGTGGCAACTAGACTCAGGTTGTTCTATGTGTACATGATGGACCATAACCAGGATGACCTGAGATTCGGTTATTGTCTAGCAGTGCCCCAAAACCTACACCGCTATCTGAGCAGCCGCCAACACCATGAGATCGTGATGCATCGGGTTAATACCACTTTTGCTGGTCTCCTCGGCATTCTTTCGGGCTCCTCAAGCATCACGCGCCTTATGTTGTCTGATATCGCTTTCCACACTGCATACACATCTGATTCCACCACGCCGATCGAGTTCCTCGAGGCACTCAAGAAAATGTCAAGTCTTGAGGATGTAAAGCTGGCCCATGTGCTGTGCGACGGCCATAGTTTCCAGGTCCGCAGAAAATCCATTGGCAGAGTCGAGAGGAGGTCCAGGTTGGCCTTGACGGTCTCATCTCAACGATCAGGGTTTTGCCTTAGAGAGTGAGGAAAATGCTCAACTCGAACAACCCTATATCGCAGACCTCCTTCATAACTGACACAGTAAGGCAAAGGGAGACAAGCAAGAAGAGGTCTCTCAGGAACGAATGATCAAAGCGGAATAAGAAATCTGCAAAACAAATGAGCTGGGAGATTGCTGCGCAGACACAACAAGAACAGAGAAAAGACCGATCCCTTGCTGGAGACACTTCAGCAGAGTCCAAGGAGTTGCTCAAGCGCGAAGGTTACCACACCATGTAGATCTTGCTGAGATTTGCTTTATAATCCATAAATTCTTTGCTACTCATCCAATGTCTTCATGATCACTGGTGGAGTGCTTTTTCTTTTCCTTCTTGTGACAATCGCTAGACTTTTATCAAGACCAGTTGTTTCTTGCGCGGTACACCCCAACAGAAGCGACAGGACGCGGCTTCTCTACAGACGTTGAACAAGCAACGAACAGATGAGTATCTCGCTCCCCTAGAGTCTATCAGATGGTACGCGTGAGAGTCACTGAAAAAGTACAGAAAGGTTCGCTGCAACGTAACACAGTCTGAAGGAAACAGAAAAGGTACAATTATGTAAAAACACCAAAATACAAAAGGGTATCAAGAAGAGATATAACAACAACAAAAATAAGAAATAAAAGCAAAATGCTAAATATGAAGCGAAAAATGATCAAGATGGACCACAAAATGACAACCAGAGAGCAAAGAAAACTCACATCACCTCTCAAGGTCTTCTCCCTCCAAAACTCTTCTCGCCTCGTCAAGACGTCTTCTCAGCCATCTTCTCCTTTCCTCGCCGCCAGCGCCGAGTTGCAGTTCGCCGACCACTTCGCGAAGGCTTTCGACCAGCGTATACACTAGAGCTTCGTCTTTGCTTCCCAGTGCTTGCCCTTTGCTGGGATCCAAGAGAGCGGAAGCAGCCATGGTAGTGGCGGATGGAGAGATGGAAATGTATTGTTGAGCCTGCTGAGCGGATGCAGGAGTATATGTGGAGGGTAGAACAGGGCTTGGAAGAGCTGCTTGGGCGGATGGATGGTTTCGACTGAGCTGTTCCGGCGCGTCGTTGAGATTGTGGATGGACGAGGCAGAAGTGGAGCGGGACAGCCATTGAGCGATGGATGCTTGATGGCCTTCGTCGGCAGTCTCGAAGGTGGCGATGGTAGCTAGAGATTCGGCGGACAGACCTCGTCGGTGTTGGGCGCGGGAAGGGAGCTTGACCTCCTCGATGTGTCGTAGTGCTTCTGGTGTTTGGGGAGTTGGCGGCGGCTGTAGCTCATCCTCCTCTTGGGCACCAGTAGTAGGAAGCTCTTGGCTGACAGGGTATGCGCGGGCGGTCAGGCAGGAGTCGGAGGAGCTCAGGGATGTGCTGCGGGCATGGCGGGTAGGAGTATTGGGCTCGAAGCTGCCCGTGGCAGAGTGCAGGAAGAACTTGGAGTAGTCAAAGGCGTCGTCGCGGTCTTCATGGCGTGGACCCGACACGACCGAAGATTCAGGGGCGTCCTCGTAGAGACTCATGGGGTTGGAGTTGTCGGTCGTTGTCGTGGTAGGGGTAGATGTGCGATCTGTGCTGCCCGAGCCCGAAAGGGGGAGTGTGTAGTTGTCGTCGTCGTCTTCTTCATCTTCCACCTCTTCTTCCGCGACAAAGTCATCATTGTCGTTGTCGTCAATCGTCTGAGCAGACACCCAGGCGCCCGGTACATTGCTCGTCTTTGTGATACGGGCAAGCCTCGGTCTGGGTGAGCCTGTGGCGGCAGGAGACGTGTCGGCATTGTTCAAGGGACAATTGTCTCGCAGGTTGTTTGTGCTCGTTCTTCGCAGTTTCTCTTCTTGGGCCCTCTCTTTCAGTGTGGAGATCCTGCCTCTCAACTGCATCATCTGTTCGCGCAAATTGTGTGCCGACGTATGGCTTCGCACGCTCTGCTCTTCGGAAACGGTATCAAGTTGAGGATCGGGGCTCAGCGGGCTGCGAGGGTAGCGCAGCAGTTCGGAGCTGCGGGTGATGCGGACGGGGTTGGTGGTCCACGAGGGTGTCGAGTTGATGTTCAGAGACATGTAGCGGCGTTCGTCGGGTTGCTGGACATCCGAGTCGCTGAGCACACGCATGTGCTGAGTGTTGGACGAGTGGGGATTCTGTGGCAGGTAACGAGGACGGGAGAAAGACGTGTTGCGTACGGGGCCGGTGGTTAGCGACGTGGCTCGCTTGAGGTTGGCTGCCGTCAAGGGTGTGACGATCTCGCGGGCTCCTCGCAGGTTCTGATCCATGACCTGTGGCACGTCAGCTTGCGTTGGATCAGTTTGATGCAATTGATCATGGACATACATTGAGGCGCTTCTTTGCATTTGCGAGAATCAGCTCGGCGCGCATGAGGGTGACGTTGGACTGCTCGGTCTTGAGGACGTCGCCGTAGGACAATTCGCTGGGCGTGTCAATGTCAAAGTCGTCTTCGTCCAGCGTTTCCGTGTCCGAGTCCAGGCTCGACTCGAAGCGGGGGATTTGCATGTGCTCGAGGTCGTCGGTGAGGATGCTGCTGGCCGCATAACTCAATCGTCGCTCTTCCCATGACGCATTGTCGACATTGAGCGTCGGCGACGAGCCAAAACTCTGCAGAGGCGATTGGGAAGGCGCTCGGAGGTTGGGTCGCGACTTCCTCTTGTTTCCCAGCGTCTTTGTCGTTTGAGCCTGCAGGTACGAGGGCGACGGCGGTCCTTCCGTCTCGTGGTGCACTTCGTCTGCCACGTCCAGCACAAACATGTTGGGCAGCACCATGTCCGGGTTTGTGAGAGTCGGCGACGGCGGTGTCGGTAGAGGCTTGTCGTGTGCGGCCTGCACACTCATTGTTGTTTTGTTTGTGTGGAGATACATGCTTCTCGTGCATATGCAGCTTGTCGCTGGTGTCGGATGTCGACCATGCACAAAGGCCGATCCAATTCAGCACCCGCCGCGGCTTTTGTCTGATCCTGAACGTTTGACCTGCACCATCGAGAGGGCAAGCCGCTCCCTCGTCGCA
>JALPCE010000388.1:0-19369 GCA_026538705.1 Aureobasidium sp. GC_Fusr_1 | reverse complement strand
GTTTGGGCCTGGGCTCGGTTGGCGTGGTTTTGTGGATAGAGCTTCCGTGGAGCCTGGCTGTAAATCTTCGTTTGACTCTACTTGAAGATCTTCGCTGGAGCTTGACGGCACGTCTTCTCCAGAGCCTGGTTGTAGGTCTTCACTGGAGTCTGAGCGTATGGGTTCCGAAAAGTCTGACTGTAGCAGTACCTCGGAGTCCTCGTCTAAGCCTCTGACTCGTCTTCGTTTATGGATTTCAGAATCATCTGTCAATGCACCAGACTTTCGCTTCCGTCGAGATCTCTTGCAAACGGCTCTGAAATTGACTTTGAGCCATAATCGAACTCTTCTGAGCCACGGTCGATGGCCGCTGGCGGCAGGAGTGTCGTTTGGAGTCGACGTGGTATTCGAACGAAGACTTGCTAAAGGCACTCTGATTTTGCTGTTCTCCATGTCTGAGGTTCGAGAAGAGATGGAACGGCAAAAGGTCGTCTATGATAAGGGTGTCTGTCAGGCTGAAGAACAATTGTCGCAGGCTTGAAATCTCACAAACTTCCATGTTCGTAAACTTGCTCAATCTTGCTTAATTTTGTCCATGTGCGTAAATTCGTATGGTGCTTGTGGAAGATGACGCGATGACCAAGGCAAAGTGTGGTTTCTATAGCCTTCAAGGGGACTCTTCAAGGATACACACCTAATGTGAAGGCTATTTTGCAGCCTGGATAGCTCATTATAATCGCCACACATGTGATGAGATGAGAGACAAGTCAGATGAGAGAATATGATAGACTTGAGCACAAAAACTCCTGAGGTCTAAATTGTAGATTGGTCAAAAACACAAACAACAGCAAGTTTCTAATAGAACAAATGATACAGCACGCCAATTGTTGGCAAACCCAGAGCGAAGAAAAGCAGTCCTGTTCATCTCAATATCCTGATTGAAGAGTCGAAACCAACTCAGGACTTCTGCCACTCGAAAAACGAAAACCGCGAAAGAACAAAGTAGAAAACTCCATTGTAGCGCCTTGCGCAATGCATTGATGGACGAAGGATTTTGGAATGTGACAGGTTCCGATCGTAAGAGATAGACTGCAAAGTACAGAGTGCTGGCAGTGCCATGCTGTGAGGGGAGAGGATTTGTGGGTATCTCGTTCGTAAAGCAGTCGATATAATGTTTTGTGGCTCGCTAATCAGCGAAGGTCCAAGGCTTTCTTGGTGTTTTCGTAAACGACGTAGGTGATGGACACGGCTGGCACAACCTTGAGCAGATTGGGTGTAAGGCCCTTGAAGAGACCTCTAACACCTTCTCCTGCAAGCGTCTGTCTGGTGACGTCCATGATGCCCGTGTATGTACGGGGGTGGCTAGCAGTGCCTTGCGACTGCAGTCTGGTTCGGAGCAGGTTCAGGGGGTAGACGGCGGACGCGCCAATGGCACCACTGAAGCCACCTATGAGAGCTGTTGCGAAGCTGCTAGGTGCAGCATCGGCCTCGTGTCCTCCGTACTTCTTGACATTGTATGCTGTGATGGTGCGTTTCAGATACTCGAAGGTACCCAGATCGATGGCCGCATAGGGAAACATGCCAACAAGACCCATGGGTAAGCCGCGGTAGAATGTAAAGATGCCGTTCTTACCCCACATCTTGACGGCAGTCGCGGCGATGAGTTTAGTTCCACGGAGACCTCCTGGTACGATTTCGCATTGCATTCGGCTGTTACATGTCAGCACTCTGCCAAGATGGAAACTCTGATATCAGCTTACAATTTTAGCGTATCGAGAGGGTAGACGACAGCTTGTGAAACCATTCCCGCTACACCGCCCGCGATGAATTGCGAGACTGGTGAGATCTTTCGTGTGTTTGTGTGTCCCTCGAATCGTGCGACCATCTTCTTCGCAGCCTGGATTGGAGGTCAGGACTATTCCTACAGGAGAGACGCTAGCACTTACCTCGTACGAGCCGAACTTGACGGCAGATTCGGGCATGACCTTGACGATGTTCAAACCATTGCCTTTGTGAGACAATTAGCAAAACCCAAACACCGTTCGAGAGAAGAACTCACCAGCAAACAAACTACGAATACCGCCTGCAGCCCAAAGCTCCTTGCAGGCTCTGACCAAAGTGTTTGCGCTCGACTTTGCTGCTGCTGTGGGTGCACCGCTTTTGACGGCTTGCATGGCTTCGTTGGTGCCAGTCTGGGCGATGAGATAGACTTTGAGACGGTCAAGAGGGGCGGTGGTGGTTCTCGAAGCGACGCCTGATATGCCGCCAGCCAGGAAATAGCCTGGATCAGGGACGAACTCCGTCAGCATGCTCATAAAGTCCTGGGCACGCGATGCATATGATCGGTCGTCATGATCAGAGACAACAGCGGCTTCTTTGTGGAGTGACGGGAGAGGTGGATTGCTTGCGGGCTGCGTGGCTTGAGGTGGTGAGGGTGCGGGTGCTGGTGCTGGTGGTGAAGCAATTCGGGTAATGGCCCCAAAGAGCGAGTGCTTAAGAAAGGAGGTTGCAGTACCTAGTCCCTGAATTGTCTCATCGCTGACCGACACATCGCCCTCTTGAGTCACCTTCATGGCTGACTGGTAATATGACATGACGGCCTTGAGTCCGGGCGTGCCGACGGGCATGAACAGGAGGAAGTCGCTGCTTGACATTAGTCTCAGACCAACTCTTTATGGCTCTCACGACGTACCGCCATTCTCCAAAGTTGATAACGCCGTCGTTGTCCGTATCGACGTCGTCGAAGAAGCTGTCGAGGCGCGAGTTGGGCACGGCCAGGCCGGCACGCACAAAAGCAGCGCGTAACTCGCCCTTGTCGAGGTTGCCGTCATGGTTGCGGTCTATGCTCTGGAAGAGCTGCCAGAGCTCTCGTTCGGTCTGGTCGACGAATTTGCGGAACTCTTTGTCGGGTCAGCGGATGGTTTGTTCGGGATTGGTAGGCTTCATGCTGACCATCGTATTCGATGCGACCACTGTTGTTGATGTCGGCGGCCTGCAGCACGTCTTCGATCAAGCCATCTGCATTCTTCAGAGCTGCAATTGACGTGTCAGCCATCTATCGGCACAAGCAGGTCGTGACGGATGCTCACGGTGATCGAGCTTCTTCAGGCCCTTCCTGAAGGCCTTGAAGTCGAGAAAACCCTCGTTCTGTGTGTCCAGCTTCTTCCACAGGGAGCGAGTCCTGTTCTCCCTCTCGGCGGGTGATTCGGCATCCATGGTCTGCCGTCTGTTGAAGTTTGGGCTATCTCGGTTTCATGGCTCTGATAGACGAGTAAAAGGGGGGTTCCTCGATGCGCCTGGGGAGAATTCCAGCAACGAGCGCTTCTTCGACAGCGAGCGCAACACGGCAGCAAAGGATAGATACGAGTGAAAAGCGTGTTATCTTGTTCTTCGCATTAAGCCTCGAACAACCGAAAAGGCCTCATCCCCGCTGTCCTGACTTATGACGCTTTTCCTTCCTTCCTTTCTTGGCGCCACTGTATCACGTCCAAGCTTGGAATTGCTGACCACGCCGGAAAAATAACACAACCAACATCAGAATCTTGTCGCAAATTGATACGTCTCTATAAAATAGACTTGGTATCAGCATTCGCATGTAGGTACCCTTACCAGACCGAGTGTCGGCATGCTTCCAATACTTACTCCATCGCTCGCTCTTTCCGCAGCTGAGCGTCGCCTTGGCGCTGCCTCCAGCACACAAGTCGTGGTAGTCTGACAAGACAGATACACCCTCGAGACAACATTCAGGACATATCTTGAATTTGTCACTTCGCATTCGATCCACCAGTAAACTTACTTTTGCCATTATCAAGGCACTTAATATCTACCATGGCAGCCAACTACTGGGATTCGACACAGCGGACATATTGGACTTTCACCAAAGACCAGCTTGATGACATGCGTACCCAGCAGCAGCAAGACAACCAGGAACTACACAGCAGATTTCCCATACCTGAGCCACGTCTGATGAACATTTATATACAGCAGCGTGAGTCCGCTAACATACCGAAGTATTGACTCCTGACTAAATGGATAACATAGAAATTATAAAACTTGGCCGAAGAATGAATGTTAGACAACAACCGCTCGCCACGGCTCAAATATACGTCCGGAGGTTCTACACAAGAGTCGACATCCGAAGGACGAATCCATATCTCGTCATGACGACAGCTGTCTATGTTGCTTGCAAGGTCGAAGAATGTCCGATACACATCAGGTTGGTGCTGGCCGAGGCTGCGAGGCAATGGCCTGAGCTAGGCATCAACGACATCTCCAAGATTGGCGAATGCGAGTTTCATCTCATCAGTACAATGTCGGCACGCATGATAATCCACCACCCGTACCGGAGCCTCAACGATCTAGCCCCAGGTTTAAACTTGTCTACCGACGAGATGGCTTTATCCCAAAACATTATCAACGATCACTACAACACTGATATGCCTCTGATGTATCCACCACACATCATCGCTGTGACAGCAATCTTCCTGGCTGTCGTCTTGCGCCCAACTCAGTCGAATCTGCAGGCCCATGCTGCCGCCACCAGTGCTGCAGCCCTGCAGAGTGCTATACAAAATCCTAACAAGATCGCCAAGATGACTCAGTGGATGGCAGAGAGCGATATCGACGTAAACGCTTGTATGGCTGCCACCCAGGAGCTCATCAGCCTCTACGAGGTTTGGGAGAACTACCAAGAGAGGGCTTGCAAGGAAGGTATCACGAGATTCATGAAGGATGCTCAGCTTGGCAAATAGCATGTGCCAACGCCATCGACCTCGGACTCTTCGTCGTCTTCATCATCGTCATCATCCTCGTCCTCGTCGTCGTCGTCGCCAAAGCGCTCAGCCGCCCAGATCGCCGCCATGTGCAGCAAACCCATAAAGGTTTACTCAATCATGACCTTCAAGCCATCATAAGCCATATCCATAGTCCTATTCATTCGAGTTTCTGCGCCCTCTCGAAGTGCTCAAACTTGCCAGGCTTGTGTTGAACCTCCTTCTCGCATTGTATATAGCAATGTTTACAGCTATAGAGACACATAATACTCTCCGTCCGAAAGATCATTTCCTCCACGGAGAGGACAGAAACGGGCTTTGCCATGACCGACAATTATTCTTTGTCTTTTTATTTTTGGCCATGTCGTGGTGCTGAAACTACGACCCTGTCGCAGATGTATCATGACACACATATCGATACTTGGACGATACAGGTGAGTTGGATGCTCCCTTAGATTCACTACCTTGTCATTACAATGGATTGTATATAGTGTTAGTGGTATGTCGTGGGCTGGCCCTAGTCCTGCTCCTGCAATGGCAAAAGTCGAGTTTGTGGTGGACATGCTTTCAGACATGTATGAGATATGCGCGACATTATGAACATTATCACGACAAGACTACAAGGGTTTACGAAAGGCGCAAGTTGACAAAACCAAACACACAATCAGGATACCCCAGCATGATGGCGCAGGAATGTTTATCGTGTGTGGGTGAGGTGTTGAACCCAATACCATCTGGATGCCATAGCATCTTGCCGTTCCCGTTGTTGCAACCGAAACGGCTGACGCGATCACTCAGTCCAAGCTCTTGTTCGAGACGATATGGAATATTAGGTTACGTGCGGAGAAGCATTCGGCATTGACGATGGCGATGCAAGTGTTGAGGTTGGTTGTCGCAGCACTAATCTTCTTGAACAATGAACATGTTCGAGCATTGCTGTCGCAACCCGAGAAAGGAGCGAGGAGCAACGTCTTGCAAGTACGAGGCCAAGGCCAACAGGAGAAAGTCATTCGAATGAGTACGAGTGCAAAGAGATGAAGGGCTGAGCCCCAGGGGTTGAAGCTATTCAGAGCGATGAAGTCGATCAGACAGCGATGCTAAACATCGACGACCAATCAACACCTTGATGAGGCTCAACCTAAGCGCCCACGAGTACATGTACGTGCGTACCACCGCCTGATGCTTTATCTCTAGAAGCTCAAGGGTTGCCGGCAGCAGGAATAGATGGGAATCTGACATTCTCGGCCCCGGATTCGAGATTTCAATCGAGGGGTTTCATTGTTTCGCAATCAAAACATGCGCTCTGCCACGATGCAGGAGTTGCATTTGCAAGCGGCTCCTGAATTAGCAATCGAAATGGGCTGGGTGACAGTAGCTCAAATGAACACATGGCTCTGGCGGTGGCAGGACTGAGGCACCATGCACGCCCAACACCGCACCGCCTCGACCACATCGATAGAGGTTGGCGGTGTCACTTGGGGAGAAGCACGGAGTTGCACTGTTGCAACAACAGTCGAAGAGACAGACCCAGAGCCCAAAAGCAATTCTGTCACGGATGGCAAGCTTTCCCCAGAACGAGTCGTCGAGGCGGTGAAAGGACGGGCGGGATTGGTGAGGGGTCGAAGGAAACTCTGACGGCCATGCCGCCAAGCGGCAGTCGTGTCTCTCCCTTTGTCTCAGCGGAGTTGTGGCGTGCATGGAATCAATGCAGCCGGTTGGCGCTCGACCATGATGCAGTGCATGCATCCACAAAGTGGATCGTCGCCGGCGACACCACTGCTGCTGCGACTGACCGCGCGACAAGCTGCAAGCACTCTCTGCGAACGTCGAAAAAGCGGCGACACTGTAGCCCCCTAGAACCGCAAGCAGAGGGGAGAATAGGCAAGTAGGGCTCGTCATAGGCAGGTGGGTTGCCGTGGCAGCTCGTGACTTGTAGGCTGCTTTCAGCGTCTTTGTGCGTTGATCGTGCATCGTCTAGGTCTCCAGCCTTACTGCATCCGGACTGGTGCATGGACGGTGGCGCCTCGACGAGGCCGGGTATCCACTCACCTCCTTCGCCTCCCTCATTTTCCAATCCCACAACCCTCCATCCTTTTCCATATCTCTCGCATCCCATTTTCACAATCATCGCTTTCCCTGTCGCATTTTCGCATACACCACCCCGACTTTTTCAAAACCTACGCCTTTATTCGAACTCATTCGACCCCTCTATATCACTCTTACTTGCTCATTGTTGTGATATATCGCTTCCGGCCACCTCCGATCAACCGCAATTCCCCGAGCTTTGGACACGGATTTCTCTCGCACACACCCCTCGATCGATATCAATACCTCAATTGCAACCATGTCAAACTTCCACTACGGCGCTCCTCACTACGCCGCTGCTATGCAGTCGCACCCTCACCCTTCTCACAACCACCACGGCCGCTCACGCCGCGGGCCTCGTGTCTCGTCGGCACAGAATGCCCACCGTCAACAGCAATTCAAGGCCCAAAGAAGCCCCAAAGAGCTCCCTGAGACACCCGCCTACAGCGCATACATCAGAGACTTTGAGGCTGCAAAGGGCTTCGAGTTTGAGGATGACGAGGTCTTCTGCCCCTTCCACCTCCTGACCGAGGACGACGTAAGTTTTGATACTTGTCTCGCTGTATATCAATCATCAATGCTCATGCCAACCACAGCTCCACTCTATTCATTCTTCCGCTTCTTCCGACAGATCATCTCTGTCGTCTGGTTCTCCTGATGCCTCTCCGCTGCAGCACCAAGCTCAGCCTACTCCCTTCCTGCTCCCCTCTGCCGCCGCCTCTTACAACAACAACTCTTTCCAGCAGAACCAGATGAAGCTTCACCAGCCCATGGCCCAGCGCACTCGCAATGCTATTCCCATTGTTGACCCCAGCACTCGCGTCATCGCAAGCCCTCCCCCAAGTGTCTCGCCGGCCCGCCAGATGCAGGGATACATCAACCAGCGCCGCTGGTAGAGAAATGACTAATACCCTTTCATGACTCTATTCGCGGCGCAGTTTCTGTCTAGGGCTGGCGGGGCGCATCCTCCGGAAAACCGGACGACTATACGGCCACACATTTTTTTTTAATTCTGCGACTGTACAGATTTACGATGCTTTCACACATATACCACTGGATTGCGGAGCCCTCTGGATCCTAGACGAACGGCGTTTTCGTATCATTGTCATGAAAAGGGCATAATCGGTTTACTTTCTTGTTTGGTTATTTCTCTGCATTTTCGGACTTTTATAAAGCCTTTGTTGATGTTCTTTCGCAACAAAGCGCACGGTGTTAAACTTGGTGGGAACGGATGAACGAAAACCACACGATGCACATTCAGTCGGATTCTTTGACTTGTTGGGCGCAGGCATATATTCACGCGTGCTTGGGGTTTCTGCTTGCTCTGCTGTTTACAACTCTTTCTCTTCTTGTTTACGAGTCTCACACAGGGAAAGAAAGGTTTTCATGGCCGGTCGGGGGCGGAGATTCGGTGTCTTTGTTATTTGAGTTATGGTTTGGCAACAACAATCGTCGTCGTCGAGCGAGCGAGAAAGGAGTACTTGTCGGTTATACCAAGATTCTGGGGAACTGGGAGTTGTTTTTTTGCTGCTCTTTCGCTATTTCGTATCTCTTGTCAACTTTTTCCTTTCCTCTTCTCTTACCGATTTTCTCTCGCTATGCTGGTCGTGTTGATCATGCTGGTGTCGAGTTTGGGCAACGGAAAAATACAAGCTCTTTTACTTCTACAATCAATCCTGTGCCTGCTCCTTGTTTGCAATGTTGATGACATCGCTCTGTCAAGCCCAGCTGATGCACATTGCAATGGGACCTTGCATTGGAGCAAAGATTTGACTCAGCCTCGTTCTCGCCTTGACCTGAACGGGAGAGAAGCTTGGCTGGCTGGTGACATGCTTGACTGGCAGATGGACTTCTGTCAGCACAAGTAGTCGAAAGACAACGAGTATAAAGATTTCGCTCCAGAGCATAAAGTTGTTCCTCTCATGGAACAACTTGATGAAAAACGTGCACGAGAAAAGACGATATGACCGGCAAGTGGATGGAGCTCGTAATCGTGCGATTGGCAATTGGAAGCTACGACCGATGACGTAGTGGCTGACCCGGATTGGAGGAAAGTCGACAGGTACGATCAGCGAACAACCGAGGGACGGTCATCGTGAAGCCTTTCAGCTCTTTTGTTGCGAATCTCCTTTCTGTTTCTTTTCTTCTTCTCCATCACATCCACAATTTCACTCGCAAAACAACCAATTCTCTCCAGGAAACCCCGCAACCTCATCTCCGTCAAACACAGCTCAGCTCCAGGTTCGAAGCCCCTCCACCTTGTCCGCTGCGACGTGTTTACCAACAATTTCATCAGACAACACAACACATCAATCATCATCATGCTTTCCAGAACTTTCATCGCCAGAAGAGCCTTTGTTTCTGCCCCCATCCGTTCTTTCCAGACCGCTCCCGTTATGAGAGTTGGCAAGGAGAGCGCTCTCAGTAAGTTTCCCTGAGCTTCTGCCAGCCATTGTCCATACCAAGTCTCAATTGGCACCGGCATGGCGCAAAGCGACACTCGCTACTCGATGCGAACTTAGCTAACATGTGTGTGTCAGACCAGGAGGGTCGCGCTGATGAGGCCGAGAGAATCAAGAACGAGCAGATCAGAAAGCAGAAGGAGGGCAAGGGTGAATGGCACGAGGAGATTGCCAGTGACAGCGAGAGCATCGTAAGTCTCCATTGACGTTCAATTGTCTATATGTCCCAAAGCTAACACACTCCACCACAGGTCAAGGCAGACAGAGGTGACATCAAGGCCGACGCCGACACGATAAAGCAACTGCAAAAGGAGACCGAGAAGCTCGCTTCGCAGAAGAAGTAAAGACTTCCACTCCATACAGACTTGCGCCCCTCGAAAAACTCAGCAACACACGAAAGAGAATGATTTATATATCATCAGGAGCATGGTCGGGGTCGTAACGGATTGCCCTTCGCCTTTGTAGCATACTTGAAATTCATTTCACACACTTCAACAACGTCAATCAGTCTTTTGCACCACATGTCGTGTTCAAGAGTAGGCATGTGTTAGATTTGTTAGAGCTCTAAGAGGCCGAGAAAATGACTGGGCCTGGGCTTTGACTCTGAGGGTGACAAGGATGGACACAGCGGGGTGCTTCTCGGTTTCGCATGGCTGCTTACTCTGCCTGTCGGAGCCACCGAAAGACGTCGAGCGAGAGCACTTGTGGCTTGTCTACAGACTCTACAGGAGCTCCTCACGTATCTCGCACAACGCCGCCTCTCAGCTGCCATTAAGCATCGCTCCGCACGCTGCATGTTTGGCTATGCAGGTGACTTGAAAGTGCCGGACTTTTGCACAGTGGTGATGGCCAGAGCTCCCTTCTTCTGCCTATCACATGCTTCAACATGTCTCGACACCTTTGCGACTTCGGAACCCAATCCGTCGTCCCGTTCCGAGGCCTCCAGATTTTTATCCACCAGAGAACTTGACTCGGATGGTGTTTCCAAACTCGATGGTGAGGGCTTGGCGCGACCGAGTACGTAACGCCTCCTCGGCCCTCGAGCGAAGTGGACCTCAAGTCTTGGTGCCGTCACTTATTCGTGTCCTTCATCCCATGAAGACATTGGTGTGACTGTTCTCACTGATTGAATAGTCGGCTCCTTGCAGTCGATGACTGTGACGTGGACTTGACACTGGTAGCAAACGAGAGCTGAAACGACTTGACCGAAACCCAGGCATCCGCCTACCAGGATCATGGGCTCTATCAGCTTTTAAGGTTTGCTACGCCGTGCAGCAAAACACATGCAAGAAATTCAGCCTTACCGTACCGCAATGGAGCCTCTCTCCGTCTCGGCTCTTCCGGATGCCTTGATGAGAAGACCGTTCAGGCATGGTCCTGCCTGAGTTGGGACCACTTTGTTGTTACATCAGGATCGAGCATGGCCAAGACAGCCGTCCGCGGCATCTATGCGGTCTTCTACCAAACCTTCGAAACGTCAGCTAGGATGTCAAAAACTGTTGGGTTTCCCTCTTTCAGTGTGTCTTTGTGTCGCTGATGATCTTCTTCCATTTCTGTGTGTAGCGTACTGAGCTGGCTTCTACTATTGTCTATAACGATATCTAATGTGTGATATAACTCGACGAACAACCTGCCAACCACGAAGGTGTAGTGGAGTTGCGCAGACAAGAGGCTCGGACATCGGCGAGCATGCACTGCGACTTGCAATACAGATACAAAGGCAACAACCCCCAGGCACATCTTCCAAGCAAATACTCCAATTTCTTGGTCGCCTAGTAGCGTCGTGTGTCTTCTATGATTGTATTCGGAATCGCAGAGGTGAACGTCCATGATGACAACCAAAAATAGGCATGCTGACGAGTATCAGGAAGGATCAAGGACGTCTTTGTCGAATACTATCAACCATGCCTGGAACGTATGCTGGAAATATTTTGCAACGACCATCTGATGTGCTCTTTCATCGACCGCTCAAATCGCCATTGCATTGGCACAAGGCTATCTCATGGATTGGAACATCGCACCAGAGAGGACAAGACTATCGGCTCGGGTCATTACCGAGCTAGTATCACCGCGGAGTCGTATCTACCAGAATGGATATCGATTCTCAAGAATATACTCGACATGTGCGAACTCGACTACCTCGAATTCTTGGAGGAGGAACCGCGAGAAAATGCCAGAAGTGTTGCGAGCTACTTGCATTTCGAACAGATGAACGCCTTCTTGACGGATATAGGAACAGCTGCTTCTTTCATCAGCCATGCGAGTTGTTTTGGTTGTCTGGTCAATCTGCCGTTGCATCCCTTACCATGTGGACATGTGCTTTGCGACAGCTGCGTTCGAGATTGCGGGAGGAGAGGTCATGGCAGGATATTACTGGAGTGCTGCCCGCTACATACATACACCAGATTTGATCCGCCATGCGAAGTCTCCTATCGATCTGATCAGATGGGTATACGAGTGTTGTCCCTGGACGGTGGTGGCATGCGTGGTATCATGGAACTCGAAGTTCTACGTGCGATCGAGAAGGTTCTGGGGAGTAAGATACGCATTCAATCCTTCTTCGACCTGATCGTCGGCACAAGCACAGGAGGAATCAACGCTCTGGCCTTGGGAGTCAAGCAATGGTCCGTCCGCTACTGTATCGAGATGTTTGAAACTTTCTGCGGCAAGGCATTCACCGAGCGCGAGTTTGGAGGTGTATGGGGATTGGAGAAGGCTGCCTTGTTGAATCACGGCAGCAAATACAAGGCAACACCTCTTCACGATGTTCTGCGAGCGACACTCGGTCAAAGCCCTCTTTTTGGCGGCAACAACTCTTTGAACGCTTTCAAGACCAAAGTTGCCGTTACGACTACTTCTGCAGATGGAAAAGAAGCCATGGTCCTGGCCAATTACAACCGTCTGAAGAATGCAGGAGATCGTCAAAAGTTCGTCAGACCAGAGGACTCGGTAGATGAACTTGAGGTCTGGGAGGCAGCAGCAGCTACTTCTGCAGCACCATTATACTTCAAACCATACACTCACAAAAAGACTGGAGCGAGCTACATCGATGGAGGACTCTACCACAACAATCCCGTATATGTCGCAAACAGAGAACGAAAGCTTCTTTGGCCAGAACTTGCCAACAAGCATCCTGATATATTGTTGTCTATAGGCACCGGTAAAAGTCTATCCATGCCACGACAAGAGGTACCAAAACGACATCCATCAAGTTCTAAGGACGATGACACCATACACAAGTCAGGAGGCATTTTCCAAACTCTAGGAGCATTGTATCAGCGCTTCGACAACATACTCGACGCCGAAAACGCCTGGACTGATTTCAAAGCCGACATTAACGAGCAACACGATGACTTTGCAAGCCCTTATATGCGCTTCAATCTGGATTTTGAGAGCAAGCCACCTCCTTTCGACGCCAAAGACAAGTATCATGAGTTGCGAGCCGACGTTAGAAGGCGACTAAAAGATCCTGGTGTTATAGACATGACGAAAAGTATTGCTTGCTCTCTTGTAGCAAGCTCTTTCTACTTCAAGGTAGTGGACACAGTACCACAATGTGGTGGAAGCTTTATGTGTACGGGTTATATCTGCTGCAAGTTTGAGGAAGGCTCGTCCAACCTGAAAGCACTAGGCGAGTTTCTCTCGAAGCAGTGCACCTCAAGATTCAGGCCGGAGTTTATCATTCAGGACACGTCGAGATGCGGATCCAGCAGAGATGTCAGGGTCAAGATCACAGACCGGGTAATCTCCGAGCTAATCACTTACGGTATGTTGAGAATATCTCACATCGACATTCAAGTTCCGAACCCGATGGCTTCGATCACGATAGCGCTCGTTCTGCAAGCAGGTTGTCAGGGGGAGGCTCAAAGATTTCTGCTCAGTGGCTTCCCAAGAGCATTCGTACTAGAGGCATCTTACAGACCATCGAGCTCATCCCACACCAGCCCCCCTACCTCGAGCTCGGAAACCACAACCCGTCAACCTCATCGTCAGCCCCCAAGAAAAGTGTCAGAGCAACAGCGAATACACAATGACTCTTATCAGAATCCACCCCAGTTGTCGCAGGCCAAGTCACCTCAGTCTGCAAGATCTTCATCCTCTACTCAACCATACCAATATCCAACACGTTCTCGAATGGACTCTGCGGTCCAACTTGCGCATCAGGGTCACATATCTGCACCACCACAAAAATCTGCATCGTCAAAAGAGCATGGGAGACCTCGAAGCGTACCCGCATACCAAGTATTTTCGTATGAGAAACCATTGCCCAAAGACGACATGCCTGCACATTTGGTCGAGCGTGCTGCGAGAAAGGTACGATTCGAGGATAAAAGGACATTGAGGAAAAAGCGATGAAGACAAAAGAAAAGCTAGACCGAGTAGATTGGTCAAGAAGAAGAAGAAGGAGACGAGCAAAAGATGTCTACTAATTTCGATTGGGGGGCGGCGAGCAACGCAAAACCGAGACAAAACAGTTTCCGCTTGGTCGTCGTTCGAGCAAGGTGCGTCCGTCTCTGAACCGAATCTGGCGTGTGTGTTGAGCGACGTGTGCAGGCAAAGCTGGCAGTGTTAATGTCGACATCATCAAGAAGACGTTTGGCCACGACTCAGACATAGCTGAGGCTCATGAGGGAGACTGGCAGGGGGAATAGACATGTCTATCCGGAGAAGATCCTGATGAGACTGATCCTTGACGACCATAGCAAGTCTCAGAAAAGTGTTTTGTTTCTATCGAGGATGGAGACCGAACTCTCTACACAGAATAACATAGCTTCGACACGTACGGGGTTCTTCGACGAAGGATTACATGTAGCGTTATCGAACAGGGTTATTTCACCTAAATCGTCTCTCTCTTCGAAATTGGGCTATGGAACATGATGCTTCCAAATATTATATGGCAAAAGAAAACGAAGAGTGATCTCGTGAGGACAAGATGAAAGTATATCGTTCTTCATTCATCATCAAATCTAACCCATCTAAACCTCTAAGCCCATCTATAAATGACAACCATGATTTTTTCCCCTCCGTCCGGATATGCCTTGCAAAGGAAAAATTAATAAACAAGAAAAATTGCAACAAAAACATTGAAAACTAAAGAATCAGAAATGCAACCGACCCCATCCTAACCCATCCAAGCCCAGAACTTTTGCCAAGCACCAACGGGCTCGGCCTCTTCAAAGTGCATCTCCTCAATCTCTTTACGACCGGTATCGAGATCAGCCTCGATGGGCTTGACAAAAGGTTGACGGTAAACAAGTTTATGGCCAGCATACAAGACAGCAAACAACATCAGCGAAACATATGCGATGAAGAAATTGCTGGTGTTCCAAGGCATAAACGAAGTAAATCCTTGCGTCAGGATAATCAAGATGTTGAAGAAGACGCCGTACCAAGAGAAGAAGGGCTGCCACATTGCCTTGTAGGGAAGGGTATCGCGGGAAACACCACGGGCGGCGAAGGCGCGCATGAATGCGATGTGAGAGATGTTGATGCAGGTCCAGGTGATGAAGCCGGCGACACCGGTGATGTTGACGAGCCAGTTGAAAACTTGACCGCCAGAGTTGGATTCGTTCATGAAACCGAGGAGACCAAAGGCGGCGGTGAAAGCGACGGCGAAGTAAGGGACTCCGCTGGCGGTGGTGCGGCCCATCCATTTGGGTGCGGAGCCCTGCTCGGCCAAACCGACGAGGATACGCGAGCCGGAGTAGACGTTTGAGTTTGCGGCGCTAAGGACAACGCAGAGGAGGACTGCGTTGATGATGCTAGGGAGCGCCTTTACACCAGCAAGGTTTGCAGCGATAACGAACGGCGAGGCGGATGCATCTGTGTGGTCGGAAATGAGATCTGGGTTGTCGTAGGGAACCAGAAGACCAATGAAGAAAATGGTTAGAACGAAAAAGAAGACGATACGGTAGAAGGTCTTCTTGATGGCGGCAGGGACAGTCTTGCGAGGGTTGCTGGTCTCACCGGCTGCGATACCGACGAGCTCGGTTCCCTGGTAGGAGAAACCGGCCTGGATCAAAACAGCCCAGAAACCGACAAACTTGGCGACAGCCTCATTATTCTCGACGATATGAGGAGCGAAGGCGCCAGGGTTCTTCCATGTGTGAAAGCCCAGGTATCCATGTTGTCCAGCTCCTGCATCGATGCAAATAGCAAAAATCATGAATCCGATCACCGTGAGGACTTTTATACCTGGAAAAAAAAGTCAGCACAACTTCCGGAACACCACAACGACGTCACGCACTGGCGAAGTAGAATTCAACCTCCCCGTAAAAGGAGACAGGAAGGAAGTTGACGAGCGATATAACTGCCCAGAATGTGCCGATGAAAATTCCGATGTTGAGGTCGGCGTCCCAGTATTGGATGATCAGACCGCTAGCAGTCAACTCGAGCGCATACGTCATGGCCCATGAGAACCAGTAGATCCAGCCCATGGCAAACCCAAGACTAGGGTCGACGAAGCGGGATGCGTATGCTGTGAAGGCGCCGGAAACGGGGAGGAAAGTGGCCATTTCACCAAGGGCGACCATGACGCTGTACACGAGTGTACCAACAAAGGCGTATGCGATCAATGCGCCGGCAGGTCCAGCATTTGCGAGTGCGCCTCCAGAACCGATGAAGAGACCGGTACCGATTGTTCCACCTAGAAAGAGTCTTATGTCAGAAATGTGTTCTGAACAAGGCAGGAACGCGACTTCCGTACCAATGGCAATCATCTGCAGATGACGCGACTGCAGTCTACGCTTGAGCTGCACTGTCGTGCCTGGGACTGGCGAACCCTCGACATCTTCGTGGGAGATTGAGCTGGGGCTCGATGAGTGGTATGGTCCATCTTGCACGGATTCTGCGCCAATGCTAGCCTCCTTCTTCTCCGAAGAGAACATGACGGCGGTATGTGAAATGAGAAAGGTGATTCAAGAGATGACAATAGGTAGTGGTGCACGTGTCCAACAACCTAATCGAACCCTTTGAAGCAACAGGCGGGGTATAGAGATGGTAAAAGACAAGAGGTCAAAGGTCGGACTTGAGCTGCCCTGTGGGTTGGATATATGTACGTAAGAAAGTGGTCTCAGTCATCCGTCGTTGACACGCTAGAGCAAAAATTTGGTTATGAAAAATCAAAAAAGCCCGTTCGCGCCCTGTATAGCGGGTCCTGGTTCGCTGTCGCCAGCGAACCGGTCCTGTCCGCCCCATACCCGGCAAGTGTCTGCTAGTAAATGACGTCCAGGTGCTCGGCGCTCACCTTGTTCCATTCGTGTTTTAGACCAGGTGGTGGTCAGCTTATCTTCGCAGCTCACCTGTCGTGTGTTTTCGCCGTTGCGACCCTGATGGACGTCAAAGAAAGAGCTGCCAAGCCTCAAGCCTCAAGCCTCTGCCGGGAAACGCTTCCCTTGCATCCTTCCGGGCTGCCGCTGCCGAAAGTGTTTCTTACATTTCTTGTCCCAACCCTTCTTTTTCTCGCCACATGCGTAGGGCGTAGCAAGCCTCGACTGGATCTTCATACACATCTGGCATCATTCGAGAAGATAGCTGAGCTAAATAAATCGTCTTGTAAATCTTTGGTGTCATCTAATTGGCTTCTGGGCGTCGGCAACACCTACCTCCAAACGTTTGCTTCTTCATTGGGAAAACCGCTCTCGCGCGACATGATACACGTAGTGACTCGTCCTCGTGCTGCATGCTCCCCAGATCTTGTGCACGATCTGGCAACATTCGTGCAGCTCTCGAGGACGAGACCACGGCTGTCGAGTCATCGCTCAGATCTCTGCACAAAAGCAAGAGTCATCTGATGTCAGCCCGGCGTGCAACCACATCAGAAGATCCGCACGATTGGCAATTGAATTGTCAAACAGCTTTCATTGTTATCAGTTTGAGTGACATTCTCTCCACACAACAACAATTGCCATGGTGGACGGATTAAAAGCCATACGAAATCAATTCCCTGTCTTTAGGAAAATATAGTGGAATCAAGGGTGTTGGTTCTCGTTGGCGGAACGCCTTCCGTTTAGCGTCTGATGCAGCTGAACTCACCGGAAAATTTCGACGAGAAGGACCAAGTGGGCACGCGACATTGTTTCTTCCACAAATACCAGATTGATGCATCCTCCTTCGAGTCGTCGATGGTAGGCAGAGCCACGTTTCTCCGATGTGTGACTCTACAAACCACCTCAAGAAAGAGCCTGTTAGAGTCGCCGTTTGTTGCTCGAATATATCTACACAATGATCATGTTAGCAACCGCAATGCGAGCTGATATGAATCGATCACCTTGAAGGCAAGGACTAAAAATTCACAACACTTCCGAAGAGATCACAATGCATACATGTAGCTGCAGAAGCACAGCAGCTTTATGTTCGTATCGCAGAAGGTAACAACATACAAAACATTCGAAGCCAAGCTATGAGTGAGCATGCCTCTGCCCAAGGGTGCAGGAAGAGTTTGGAACACTTGCCGCTTAAGGGACCTCGTACTTTTCTCCAGACAAATGGTACCTGCTTTACTCGAACAGGACTTGCTACTTTCCGACATTGGTTTGAAACACGACTGTCTGCTCAGGATGTTGTCCCCGCGCAGTGACAAAGGCTTCCTGACAGAAGGAAAGCATATACACATATCCTGCTCATACGATGGACAGACTTCAAAGCTTCACAGCTTTAATACCTGGACCGAGCATTGAGCACACTTTCGCAGACAAGCAAGTGGAGGTTATAAAGCGACCCATGTCATCTGTCTAACTACTGCTCATTCTCATACACCATCCACGGTCAAACGTCGTCCAGGATGTACATGAATCAATCCAAATTCACCGATGTCCCCAATCTCCGAATCCCAGTGTCGACAAAGATTGCAGAAAACCTGAAGGCAAATCCAAAGCCCGAAAAGAAGCGACTCTTCTCTACCATCACAACCACTGCGACCAAGGTTGGAAACGAAACCCCGTCATCGTCGCCGGAAAACACCCGTTGCAATCCCACCAAGGACCGAGGTGCCATCGGCGCGAGCTGGTTATGCCTCTCGTCTGCTCTGTTGATCGCTCTATGTATTCTCGGTGGCTTTCAAGCATACTTCTTGTCCAAAGTGGCTGGGATTGATGGAAATCCTTTGAGAGTCACAGCGACGGAAATATCGACATTTACAAAGACAGAGTGGTCAGCTACGAAAGTGGAGACGACCACAAAGGCCGCATCTGTTGTTGCTTCCGCGACTGTGAATGTTGTAATAGATGAGTCGAGCATCGCTTTCCAGCCCGTTCAAGCTAGACAAGTGGAGAGGTCGGCGAAGCTACAGGGGAGGAGCGGAGAGGGTGTTGCGACGTCGACTGCGTTTACAGCTTGAAGCTCGTTAAGTTCAGTCAGGCGACCATTTTTTTTTTTTTGGAGAGAACATGCTCAGGGTTAACAACAGCCAAGACTAGACAGAAGCTCGTACGACAAAACACATGAAAGCTTCAAATATCATCCTCTTTGATATAATGATTTTTGGCCTGCAATTTTCCTTCTCATATCTGCCCGTCCTTTTTATCTCTACACCTTCCTCTCCAAGAAAAACACCACCAATCTCCATCACAACCCATGTATCCAACACCCAACATCCCCAAACACCCAAAAGACCTCGAACTAGGTTCCTCCCACGTCGAACCCACCACCATACCATCACCAGCCAAAGCACACTTCCAACCACACGTATTCCAAGACTTTGCGAGCCATACCAATCAATTCGATTCTTTTGCTCCAGCAGTGGTGTCTAGACATATACCAGAACGTCGTGTTCGCAATACTATTGCTGCTGCTCTTGTGGCTGTTGTGCTGTTGTTGGGGCTTTGGCTGATGTGTTGGAGGTTGTGGATTGCTGATGTTGAGAAAGGGGAAGGGTGATGGGGAGGTTATTGCGTATGTGGTGTTACCTGGGGAGGAGGAAAGTGGTGGTGGGGAGATGATGAGAGATGATGCAGATCTTGATGGTGTGTGTGTATCTCTGAAGCTGTCTTGAGTTTGTGTATATGGGGAACGAAAGCTTGTTTGAATATCTTGCTCAAAAACCTCGGATGCCAACGTGAGATGAATCTCAAT
>JALPCE010000387.1:0-19419 GCA_026538705.1 Aureobasidium sp. GC_Fusr_1 | reverse complement strand
GAGATATCGCGAGGCTAAAGCCTTAGCCGGCTAATTAGAGCGCTAGATCTAATCTCCTAGATAAGATCCGGCTAATTAGAGGCCTTAGACACGCTACTAATCAAAACACGCGTAATAGCGAGCTTTTCCATGAAATCTGCTATGCCTAAGCCCTGCACGCGCCAACTTCGAGCTTGCTACCTATCTAACCATTGACATTAGCTATATCGAGAGGTGGAATAGTGGAATATTCTACCAGAATTGGCGATTCTATTCCATGCCAACTAGGTAGAATATTCTACTGAAAATCAGTGGCATATGCCAATATTCTACTTATTCCATGCCATGTAACATCCACACTGTTTCTTTCTCTTGAGATATTGCTGCTGGTGTGACCCTGCACGTTCATCGATGGACCTCTACCCATCTCAGGAATCTTACAGGTCTGTAGAACTATGGATGTAAGGTATGGATTACGTCTTTCTAATGAGCTACAGTCGTCTGTAAAGTGGTTACATCGTTGAGTTGAAGAATTTGGTCTTGTGATAACTTTGACGGTTTTATTTAGAAGACGTCAGTTTGGGAAAGGGGAAGCCGTCACCTTGAGCTACAACTTAAGATGGTCAAGTTTCTATGATAAAGGTATGCTTACGATCTAGGTAGTTGCTGCGATTGGCTGATTGGGAAACATATGGTATGAGTATCGGTATAGTGGATTTGATATACACGAAAAGACAGGGTTGCTTCGGGTCCTTGGCCACATACAGTAGGTTGAAAACTGCAGGCTTTTTGATGACTGAATTGGACGTATGGGTAGTACTTCCATTGGTATTACAAGCTAGGGCTATCTAGTTCGTGTGTGTGGTTGAGCAAAATAAAACAACAAAACACAGCATCCGACCCCATCAATACCTCTCAATCAACCATGCGTGTCGTGCCCTTTCATCCATCTCTTCAAGCATCTGCTTCTCAGCCCTCTTCACATCCATGTAACTGTTGATCAGCTCAGAACTCATGTATTCCTTCAGCACCATGGTTCCATCATGCCCCTCTAGTGATTCCTCGAGCGACTCGGGCATTTTCCTCCCGATGCCTAGTTCTTCTCGCTGAGCATCGGTCAAGTGTGCTGGGTTCTCGGTACAGTCTTCCATCTGCATCTGTTTTCCGCTCTCCACACCATGCAGGCCAGCAGCAAGTAGAGCAGAGAGAGCAAGGTATGGGTTCGCAAAGCCGTCCAGACAGCGAATCTCCCATCGACCTTGCTTGATCCTGCGGAGTGGCACTTCTCTATTTTGTGTTCCCCATGCCACCCAAATGCCACTGGTCCACATGTCTTTGGCAACACGGTCGTAACTTACTTCATTGGGTAGTAAGAAGGCACATAGAGAAGGCAGCTGCTCGAGGATGCCGGCGAAGAATGACAATTCCTTCTTTTCCAACTCTTCTATGGCTGGACTGGTTGAGTTGAGCGAGATGTGCACATGTTGACCTGAGCCCACATTGTTGAGAGGTACTGGATGCAACGTAGCGCGGAGTTTATGTAGACGAGCGATCTGTTGAACGACCTGGCGTGCTTGTATGAGCGTGTCGATTGCCTCGACGACAGGCAAAGGTGGTAATACGAATTCATATTGTCCAGGTCCAGATTCAGAGTGAAATTGTTGCACATGGATACCAATGTTCGCCAACTCGTCCGCAATCTCAGCAAGCACTGGCAGTGCAACCTCAAATTGCTCCGGAGTGAAAGTACCCCAAGCGTGGTTCGTCGTCCAGGGCTCGTATTGCCCTTCCGAATCTTGTTTCAGGAACACCACTTCGATCTCGAAGCCAGCCAAGAATGTGATCCCATGGTCATTCATGAAGCGGTCTGTCAGGTTCCGAAGAGTGTTTCTCGGACAAAGATGTGAGCGAAGGCCGTCTTCGTTGTGGAAAGATCCTATCACCGTAGCGGAAGCAAGCGGATCCTTAGAGTGTGACAACTTCAATGACAAAATGTCAGGCTCGACGTAAAGTTGACCTGTGGACGAGACTGCCGAAGTGACACGATCGTTTTGCAGAGTGCCTGTATTGCCTAGTGAGATGCCAATGCGGTCTCCCTTGGTGATCATGCGACGGAAGCTGGCGATTGGTAGCATCCTAACACGCAGCGTACTAAGATAATCGAGCCATTGGACGTAGACAAATTTCAATTCTGGGTGCTGTTCAAAGAACTTTGTGAACATGTCCATATTGTGAGGCTTCTTGTGTAGCTCAGTCTCTTTCCACGCGAGCTGAAGAGGCTGAGGGGCTTGCAAAATCCTAGCTTCGCGGTTGCTCTGGGCTCTGGTTCGTCGTGGTTGCTCATTCTGTCAAAGGCATCAACAGGGGTTCGACTAATCCGTCAATCATCTCCCTGCAAGATCGCATGCATTTCCCTGCTTGTGCAGACTCAGAGTGTTTGGGGGACATACCAGTTCAGGTTCTGGAAGCTCCACCTCGAGATTGTACACTCGCTTCGCATTGTTGAAGTAGATATCCTGTGCAGCTTGGATGGCTTGCTCAGCCGTGAGATCCTCATTCTCCACATACTCTACAAGAACCTTCTCAAATGCTTGTCTAAACTGCTTCAATGCAAGCCAGTAAACCTCGCCAAAATGATGGGCATCAGTACTAAAAAGCAATTTCGAGAAAGGCGTTATTTCCATACATTGACGCAGAATAGTCTCTTGTCCGTTCCTGCTGACCTGAGGGAATACTTCACCGAGGTCAAGGTAGACGTTCTTGTAGACCGTGGCAAGATATCCGGCTTGCCGCATGTATGGGTAAGATGTGTGCAGAAGGATCATCTGCACGTCAGGGTAGGCAATAACGAGAGATTGAAGGTGAGAGGGGTCGGACAGAAGCAGATTGATATCTGCATCGCCAAGACCGGTATGGAACTGAAGCGGCTTGCTTATTGAGTCCTGCTTGGCTGCTGCGCTCAGAAGTCGACATGTTGAGATGACGAGGCTGTCGTTCAGTCCCTTGGACTCGATACGGAAGTCGTTCTGTAGGCAATGGGGAAGATAACCGCTTTGGAACGCCTCGAGACCATTCGTGGCTATCTGAACATCTCCAGCGATCTTAACGTCCAGACCAGTTCGATAGCATATCACAGACTTGAATCCTGCCACGTCCGGGTCGTTGATCTCGGTAATGATGGAGGACTCGAAAGCTTGGAGAAAGGTAATCCAGGCTTCAGCACACATGTCATCGTTGTGTATGGCTGGTCCGATGGGTAGAGTGCCTTTCCTGTACATCTCGCGCAGAATGTCTGCAGCCACGGTTTCGATGCGAACAACGCGCAATGTCTTGTCGAGAATGAAATCATCATGCCAATCGAAAAGGTAGACAGTTGTATCATCGAGACCATCGTCCATGAGAATGGTATGTATTCCAGTAAAGCATTTCTGGAGAAAGCTCTCGAAGTCTCCCTGCAAGATGTCTGCTCTCTTTTCCATTAAGTCGTCCCATGTTGCATTACTTCCAAGGTCATAAAGTTCGCGTAATTGGCGAACAGCACGGATGTGTGACAGCGATGTTTTTGTGTCTTGGAGAGCATCTCCTTGTGCTTCTGTCGTTGCGGTCAGCAGGTCGTGAGCTTCTTGCTTCGACGGCAGCAGAAGGTTGTGGGCGTGATTGTCGATGACTGGGCACGACCGAACAACATTTCTAAGATCATCCAGAGTAGCCATCTCTGCTTGCACAGACAAGTTGACAATCTAGTAAGATCATGAGCAACTCGCGACTTCCTTGTGCACACGCGGCCCTTATCGATAAGCCGAGGTCCTTCCCATGTTCCAAGACAGTCACAACCTCGCAATTGACTCCTCTCCCACACTGACATATAGTGCTATTGTATTCTACGAAAGTGCACAGTCGCTTGCGGAGCAGAACTGTGGCCATAGGGATATCCAAGGATAACTCTGTCTCTGTAGATCTCGCTCTGGTGTGAAAAGTATCGTGCATTTCTATGGCTACTCGTGATTGTCTGTAGCACACAGAGAGAGCATATCAAGCGTTTCACAATAACATAGAGCAATGTTGTAAGCTACAATATTCATGTACTCGGAGAAAACGTTTTGAAGTTGAGATGATCTGTATCATGGTATTCATTAGACGAAGCCCAGCTCGTCATTGCTTGTGTTCCCGTATCCTCCAGCCTGTTTCTGATGTACTATAATTCGATGGCGAGCTTACTCGTTCTTCTTGATGACCTTCTTGCCCATACTAAGACCCAGACCGTAATCGTAGACAAGAGTACCTCCCAAGTTGGCACCAAACATCAACAGAGCTCCCAGCACAATGCTTGCGCCGACCATCCAAGTCTGAGGCTCGTAGGCCATGGGGTTGAGTCCCTCCTTGATGTACTCCAAGCTCGAGGCGCTTCTTCTCTTGTACCAGATCCAAGCTGACACGGCGATGACAATGTCGTTGACCAAGGCGTGTGCAATCAGGACCTTGGACTTTGCCTTCAACTTTCCGCTCTGGTCGTAAAGACCTTGGTTCTGGACCATCTGGGCGGCTTGGGCGATTCCAGAGGCGGCCGCGGGGAGAGCGGTGAGGACACCAAGTCCGAGGGCCCAGTAACCAATGCGTGTGGTCTCGACGACGGTGGGGAGATAGCTGGTCAGGGTGCTAGGAAGGTATGGGCGAACGACATGAAGGGCATCGAGACCGTAGGCCGTGCTCAAGAAGGCAATGGGCCAGTGAACGGTCGCAGGATGGACGGGGTGACTACGCAGATGGACATGTCAGCTCTTTGCGGTGGCATAGCTCATTGTTGTCGCTGCTCAACAAGCAACAATGTGGGGAAAGCTTGCATGACCTACTCGAGAGACATGATTGATGGAAGTTGTATATCAACAAGACTTGGTGCAACTTGGAGAAGTGTAATAGTAAGAGGCTCTCGGAGAATTTAGCTGGGATCTTGAGAAAAGCAAACAAACAGTTCTAAACATCGTTTCCCTGCTTGGAGAAGTAGACGAATGTTGATCGGCCCCTCCGCTCCCGGCGAACTGCAGCTCTGAGAATGGTCATAATTTGGTCATCAATCCTGCATCCTGCCGTGATTCCTGTGTTCACAGCTTCGAAAACAGGACACAGATAGAGCTTTTCAATTGAATGCTTAGTTGGTTTCCATCCTCGTAACAGTTTCATCTTCATTGTACCTACCTTTATATACAGGTATAGCTGTTTGCCTATGATAAGTGGGAAGCGCAGACTAAGCTAGGAGCTTGTGCTATGCGGTGACGCAAGTCAGCCACCTAAATCTCAAAAGAGCCGAGCTCAACTCAGGTAAAAAGCGAGAAAATAAGGAAACGGGATATGGAAACGTTCCAGGGGTGCAAAAACAATGCTTTGCTAAGGTCGTACTGGGGCTCGAACCCAGGACTCGAGAAACTTTGAGTGCATGATCAAAATCTCGCGTGCTAACCGCTACACTATACAACCAGGATTGTTGCTATTTGATTGCTCAAGCTGAATATAAACAAGCTCAGATATAAGCAGCGCAGCACCATGCTCATTCAGATCATACCTTGTTATCAATCTCACGCTTTGCGCTGCGTCGTGTCCATGGTTGAGAATTCCTCTATTACCGCTCTGTTGCTCTTGTATACTCTAGTAGCTCAGTGTACCTCTGTAGCAATCCCAATCGTCATAAAAGTCGTGTTTCTCATCAAAGTCATCTCCTACGCATCTGGCATTGGATCCATCAGTACCTATCCCAGCCAACAACACATCCCTCATCTTCATCGTCCTCACCACTCTGCACAGCATTATCATCACTTCCACTTCCATATCTCTGATCTTCCTCACCAATAACGCCATTCCCATCGTCCTCGATCTCGGGCCCTTTTTCAGCAATCTCACTCTCAATCAAGCTCTTCAACAACCCGCAGAACTCGGCGTGCAGACGCACAAAGAAGTACTCGTCTCCAACAATCTCAGCCAGATTGCGAGTCTTGGGGACGTTTGCTAGTGGGGAGGCTGCAGATAGGGAGGAGCGAGGGTAGCCGTCTGGGTCTACGGATTTGGCGGACAGGAAACTTGATATGGGTGTGACGGCTGCAGATGTGGGTGCTGGTTTCTGTGGATGGCTTGTGGTAGACGCGATGGACGAGGCTTGAGAGTGGGTGCGTTGCGGCTGTGGTGGGGACACGGGTGGTGGAGTGCGTTCAGCGGAGCCCATAGACATTGGTGGTGAAGGCGTAGCACTCGAACTGTAGCTACGCAAGGATTCGACATTTCCCGCAGATAACTCGACTGGCGAGGCTTCTGCGCTTTCTCCCTGTTGTATAGTGGACAGATGTGTTTCGGCAAGTGTGACGATTGACTTGGCCCACGCTTCAAAAGCACGACGGACGGTCATCTGGTGTCGGAACAGAGCACGCGAGCCCACGGCTACAAACGCATATGCTCTTCTCTGTCCCCTAGCTCTTGGATCTGGCAGGCGAAAGACATGTGCGACATTGACAGTCCTTGGATCTTTTGGTCCTTGGGTGGCCAGATCGGTGGTCAAGGTCATGGAGCCGAAATTCTGGCCACGAGGCAGAGACTCCACAGCCAAAGCACGCGTGCAGGCATCGCGCAGCAGGGGATTGGAGGGCGCTCGCGTGGTCGCAAAGGTCGAATCACGCCATTTGCTGCGAAGTACGGGCGGAGTTGTTGTTGCGGCTGGCACGTTGTACGAGCAGTTGGCGCAACTCGTGCCCGTCTCGTTCGGCGGCGGCGATGTCGCAGTCGGCGACTGGACCGAGGTCGTCAGAAGGGCTTGCGGTCCGTGGATCTCGCAGAAATGTCCAAGCGATATCAGCGTGTCTGCCATATGGGTCGATGACCAGGAGCAGGGTCAGCGTGCTTTGGCTCGCGTGGCATTGGCTGTGGGGCCGATCAACAGACGACTTTCCGCTAACACAACCTCCTCCCATCTTTGACCTACCATGTTGTCATGAGCCATAGAATTGCACAATTGAATCTCAACATAGGAGTGCCACCATGGAGAGCCCTAAACACAACCTTCTCTCCGTGGACATCGCTCTGCTATATAAGAGATTGTGCATTTCTACAAGTACACTATGACTGTCTATTGCACATGGGGAGGCTTCCTCACATCTTTGGCCTGTCACCGCTTTGACCATAGGTTGAGTCTCAAGCAAGAAAGTATTCTCATAAGTTCAGAACGGTAGCCAGCTATTCATCTCCCAGCTACACTCCACAAAAGCCATATTTGGCTAAAACTAGCAAAAAATGTCTTGATAGCCATGCTGATCATACTTCAGTGGGTCTTTCTCATAGCTCTCTCAACCATCACTTGATCGCTGGAAACCTTTCCTACCTCTCGACAGCTTATTCGGTCATCTTAGACCCTGACCAGATATTAGCAGTCAATACTTTCGGACTTAGAGCAACAGACTTACTGCTAACGACCATGAATGTAGCCTCGTTAGGAGCCAAGCCGTTGTCCGGAGCCGCCTGAAGTTGTTCCTGAATGGCACCCGCAAAGGTCAGGTCGCTGGTGATGACTTGGTCGAACTGTCCCCAAACAATCATCTCTTCTGAAGCGAGCACTTGTTCGGCCTTGAGCTGGCGCAGGAAATCGGCGTATGATAGATCACGCCAATCCTGGAGCGACTCTGGGGGTGCATCCTTTCCATTCACAGGATTCTGACAGCGCCATAGCGGGAATGAAACGATCTTGCGGTTCCAGGGATCCGATGAACTTGGTCTGACAACTAAGATCGTCTCGGCCAGCTTCGGTAATGGCCCCAGGTCTTCAGACTCTGGATCGGTTGGACTGTGCTCAGTAGATGGGAGTACCGAGTCGATTCTTGAGTTTGTGGGCTTATCGAATGGTGACTCCGAAAGTCCTTTGACAAGCTGATCACTGGGCGATGGTGTTCTTTTGTTGATTGGTCTGAAGCCGAGTGGGTTGCGAGGACGTCCCCGGGTGCGTCTGATGGGGCTGTCCTCCTTGAGGTAAGGCACTACGTGCGTTGGCTCGCTGGGATTTGGCTTTGGAGAATCGGGTTTCTTTGCTGCCTTCTTCTTAGGCACGGTCTTGGGCGCATCCAGCTTCTTGTTGTAATCAAAAAGATAGTTGGAGAGCACCTTGCCAATTGAGCTCTCAGTCCAGTTTTGTGACGCCTTGGACCAGTTCCATTTGCTTTGAAACCGAGTCATGATTTGGTTCTTGTGGGCTGCGTAGAGCGGGCTACGAGGGTTGTTATGGATGTCGCCTTTGGGTGTTGGAGCGATGATCTTTGCGGATGTGCGTAGTGCTTGTTCAAGGCGCTGTCCGTCGGCTGTCGAGAAGCCATGCACGGCCGCGATCTTTTTGCCATTGTGGGCATAAGCAACCTTCTTCGTGTCTTTCGGCATGATGAGTTGATGAAGAGGCAGAGCAGATGATAACGAGGATGGGTATCAGTAATGAGGAATTGAGATAAGTGTTGGGCTGAGCGTCTGGTTCTTGAGGTGGAAGGAAGTGATTGACACGTGCAAGACTCGACGGTGACTTCCTTTCTGCAACCCCTAGCAAAGCTGGTTCGTGCTCCTTCCTGACAAATGTCTTCCTCGTAGTCGCAATGCTACATGTTTTCCCAGTGAGAGGTTGCAGAAGGAGAGCATCATATTCCCATCTTGCTTCACCGAGAAGCTACGAATTCAATACTTTTTCTCGATTCATAGCCTCGTCTTAGACTGGGCTGTGAATGTAGCTGTGAGAATGCAACTGTCGACTACTGAATACAGCCATCATTATTGAAAATCATGCCTCCAAGGAGAGCCAACCATACCATGACTTCTAACTGACATCTAGCTGTGATGTAGATGACCTTGAGAGAACATATGGTAGATTATGGAGAACATGTGATCAACTCCATCTTCTATGTCCAATTCCACCGTCTGGATTGTTTTGTCCATGTGCTACAGGTCCTTTAGAGCATAACTATGGAAATGCACAACACTTTCTAGAACGAGTCGTTGACCAAGAAGAGATATCATCTTAGAGCTATCTCTGTGGTTATACTTTTGGTTTAGCAAACAATTATGCATTTCTATAGTGTACCATAGCACCATCTGCTGACTGAGGAGAGGGGATATCTACCGAAGTTGACCACATGTTCTCTGGATGGGCCCGTGATTTACAGCTTCACTGAATAAATTGATCTCGTTTCGATTTATATATCGACATAAGTGCATGTAGTATATCTATTTCCGACCCCCAACAACCACTCGATCGTCGTCATCGTATATCGTATTCTCGTCATGATTTCTTAACACAGGTCGAACTGCAAAACAGTGATACTGTACTTGGGCACATCCCAAGACCAAGCAGAACCATTCTCCGAGCTTGCGGTCGATTCAACCTCAGCAGGACGAGGCACAACCTCGGTCTTGTTGCCGACATAGTTGTATGAGTTGAGATCGCTAGCAGTGATAGAGGTACCGTTGACGCCTGAGTAAGCCGAGGGAATGTTGACGCTCAGAGGTACAGTGGAGTTCAGGGTGTTGATCACCTTGAGGTAGACTGCATTCTTCTCTTCGTCAATGCTGGCTGCCCAGTAAAGAGGGTTTATCTGTCCCTCGGTGGCAGTGACAGGTAGTGTCTCGGTACCGCGGTAGTGGGCGAACAACCACTGTTGCCAGTAACTAGCACTCAGTACTGTGTTGTCATGCAGGGCATCGTACGAAATCATGTCGGGAGTCCAGTTGGTGAAGTTGCGGTTCTGGAGTGAAGGCGCGTATGAGGACATCTTCACAGTGTGAGGATTGCGCTCGGCACCGAGTGCATAAACACCCTCAGCAATGGCAGAGAGGAGACGAGGGTACTGAACATGGACATCAAGAGGGTAAGAGTAGTTGACGACGCCAGAAGGTGTGTCAATCTGGATGACCGAGTATTCACCCAACAGAACAGTGACGTTAGTATTGTTTGTTTCCTGCTGCCAGTTGTCCCACAGATCGAAGTTGGTCAAGAACCATGAGGGTTCTTGGTATCCGTGCCAATCCCACATATTCCCATCCGGAATGGAGATGTTGTAGTTAGCAGCATTCTCGTTGAAGGCAGTGCTGATGTAGGTTATGTCAGGGTATGCCTTCTTCAAGCCATCATACATGATCTGGAAGCGATAAGGGTAGGTAACGCTGAACCAATCCTCATTGCCGATCTCAACAAAGTTGATCTTGAAAGGCTCAGGGTGTCCGTCAGCAATACGTCTAGCACCCCATTTGGTAGAGTTGTCGCCCATGCAGTACTCGAGCTCGTCCAAGGCTTCTTGCAGGATTTCAGGCATTTGCTCAGGAGGGTAAGAAGCACCATTCTGCCCGTAGACATCGAGAGAGAAGCCAGCGTATACAGCTAGGACGGGTTCGATGTCCATGGCTTCGGTCCATTCGAGGTATTCCAGCAAACCAAGACCTTGAGTATTGTAGTAGTTCCAATCACCAACACGACCAGGGCGGTCTTGCAGCGGACCAAGAGTCTCCCACCACTTCCATCTCTGGGCAGGACTAAAGCCCTCTAGATTGTTACCACCAGGGAATCTCAAGAATTGAGGGTTGAGGTCGTAGAAGCCTTGAGCGATATCAGGACGAAGACCGTTCTTGTAGCCCTTGAAAGTCTCGGGGAATACAGAGACCAGGTTGAAGTAGAAGGTCTGTCCAGCAACCTGAGCACCATCAAAGGTGATGGCAAAAGTGTTGTTGGCATCAGGAGCAGTTACGTTGGGATGCAAAGTGGTTTCGAGCTGCTTGAAATCGATATAGGTGGGTGTGACGTTCTTGAAGGTCGAGCTCGCCCAAGTCTCACCAGTGACGTTTGAGCGCAAGGATACAGTAATATCACTCGCGTTGCCCTGAGTGTTACGAGGGTAGTTGTTCAGGTAGAACAGCGAGGCGTTATATTGCTGGGGACGGACATCGAAGCCCCACCAACCGAAGTTCTGGAATCCGACTTCTCCAGTGGCATTGAGAGGAAAGTCGATCTGTAGAGAGGTTTCCAAAGCATCCGAGAGAGGGTGAAGGATATCGAGAGTCATGCGGACACCCTGACCGATGGGTGCCCACGCGGTCATGACGGGATCGAACGGAACGATTGGATTCTCGGAGTCAGTCACGTACGTACCGACGTAGCCATCGAGTGTCGAGACGATTGCGTTGGACCCTAGGCTGCATGAGTAAAGTTTGATGGTTGTGGGATACTCTACATACCTTGGAAAGCACGGTTGGCAATCAATTCGGCGTAGATTCCACCATCTCCAGAGTGATTAATGTCCTAAGAGACTTGGTCAGTTGAAGGATGCCATTGTTCAGAATTGATAAGGCTTACCTCATGCATGATGCCATAGAGGTAGGGAGAAGTGGCATTACGCTTACTGCAGTCGACCGTGTCAATATGCAAGGCGACGGGAGAGTTGTCATTGCGAGTGGCATTGATATAAGCTTGGTAAGAGGGAAGAGAGGAGGATAGAGCGGTATCGTTGTTGAACTGGCGTGGAGCGACATGAGGCAGCCTTCTGGCACTGACTAAGCCAGCACCAGCAAGGACAAGAGTTGCAAGACCAAGCATCTTCGTTTGACTTCAACGCCGAAGAACCGAGATGCCAATGGTTGAAGCATAGTGGGCATGCTTTGGTCTATATATTGAGCCATTCGATATTATCCTGATCATACAAGGCCAAGAGAGGATTCGCCGCGATAGATGTGGAAGCACCCGTAAACACTGGACTTTTCTCATGGAGACCATGTCATAGACCATCGAAACCCACCGGTAGCGGCGTGGTTCCTGCAGAGAAGAAGTTGGATCCACCAATGACAATGGCGAGGGGCTGTCAAGGTGGAGGCTGGGGAAGCAGAGCCAAGGTGCGGGGATGGAGAACCACACATCACGGCTAAATGCGGATCACTATACCAAGCCGATGGAGGCATCTTGAAGCAGATCATCGGGCAAATAGGGTTTGACACATGAATTACCAACCTGTTTGTAGGTTGCAATGAGCCGGCGTGCAGCAAAACCAGAGCGCATCATTGCTCAATGTCCCTAACCTCACCCGCTGCCTGCATATCGATGGCTGGGAGACCACTGCCCAAGCCTCTTGTTCTGCAAGGCCTCACAATGAAGTGACAAGGATGGAGTTAGCCGAATCGATTCATTTGCTCCACCAATGGCCCGGTGTTTTCTTGCTCTGACCTCTTCGACCTAGAGATGAGCTAACATTACCATTGACTTGGAGCTTTTGCGCTCCATCTCCATCCATCAATTTCCTCCACAATTCTGCAATTGGGATCCGTTTTGCTGGAAGCATACTATACTGCAGACTGTACAGACTCTTGCGATGAATTGGCGGAACAAAACGGCCGGTGAAAAGGCACAGGAACACGCTAGGTGAGAGGTAGTGTTTGCGAATGCGATATGCAAGCTGTGCATACTGAGAGAACGTTTCTGAAAAAGGCAGAGGGACCGACTGTAACATGTTAGTAACCGGATCGCCTGGACGCTGGACAAGGCTCAATACCTGTAGCTGTATATGCGCAGTGGGTGCAACCTCGGGGTTTGTAGAACCATGTTGATGAGAGAAATCGAATGCAGAGGGGGTATCACGAAGTTCAAAACGTATGCCACCTATTCGAATGGTTAGAGAGGTCCCGTGTACATGCAGTTGGTCTGATCATACCTGGTAGTCGCTGAGAATCTTTGATTCTTAGCATGAGTGCGAAAAGAGGGAAATGGTTCAAACAAGCCAGCCAAGTGTCCAAAGCAGCTTTGAAAGCAATTATGCCCATGCGCGCGCCAGCAAAAGTTGCATAAAAGACACCAATTGTAGGGAGCAGGAATGTCAGAAGCGTGAACAAAATCGTACCCAGGAGCAGCTGGTCAAGGTCGTAATCGCACGAGTCAATGCGGTTTCGGAGGACGTTTCGTTTCTTGCCACGAAAGAGATGGAAGAGCGAAACTATTATGGTGAGCTGCCAGTTGTATATGCGGGCCGAGGCGATATAAAAGGCGTAAACGTGAATCGTCAAAATGGAAAGTAAATCTGAGAAGAGTGAGATGGGCATGCTTGCGCCAGCAAAGCTCGAGAAGCCTATCACCTGGATGACATGCGGAAGCAGAGGTCGAATGTTTGTCATACATTCAGCCCAGTAGTCAATGATCCAGAGGAAGAGATCACCAAGAAACTGTGCCAAGTCTCCATTGAGTTTAAGGCCAGCAGGATAATCCATCAGCCAACATATCATGCGTTGAAGACCATCGATGAACCAAGAGTCGACAATAGACTCGACTTGGCCTGCAACGTAGTCTGAATTCTCGATGATGTACGAGCCGATGGCAATTCCAATAATTATGTCGTTTGCGACAAGCCAAAGACTGTTGTAAAAACGAATGTACTCGGGGTGGCTGTTTGTGACGCTTCCCCAGTCGGTGCGTCGCTTGCGCAGTGTAAGGTATTGAATTGGCCAGTAACAAAACTGCTGCAGGCGAATGTCGATTTGCTGCGCAGTAGCCGAGATGTCTTTGAGAGCGGCGGCATCTGGAATGGGTCGCCATTCGAGAATCTTCAACCATGCCTCACCAGCAATACGATGACCGACCAGAGCCAGCACTAGCAACTGAGTAATGACCGGATAGACATAGGCAAAGAAGGCGTGGTGTATACCATAGCGAGTGTAGTCCCAGAGGTCGGCGGCCGACTCAGCCATGCGCTCGCTTACACTCAGGCTGCGTTTCGTACGCTGACCAACGAAGCCGATATTCTTTCGCATCAGCTCGTCAATCTCGTATGAGCAATTGATCTGGTTCAATATGACGGGCAGAGCAATCTCCTTCGATGTACGGGCATGATGGACGACAGTGTGCATGCGCAACTTGTCGACCAGCTGCTGCTTTCGCGCTTTATCAGCCGCCTCTTCGGCACCAAAGCCTCCGACTTGTGTCCTGCCTGCTCTTTCTTGTGCGTCCGATAGAGTGAGAGAGATGGGCGTGAGGGATAGGTATTGCATGCGATAGGGATTGGGTCGATCGAAGGTGACCACCTGCAGTGAAATGGATGGTTCGCCAGGGCAATGCACACGAGGAATTGTAGAGCGGAGGTTGTAATAGATCTGGATAGACGAGGGGTTGAATGTGAGGGAGGGCGCGCGCTCCGGATTCAGCGTTCCTAGGACCTGCAATGGCAAGCGGCCACACCTGTCGATGATGCGATCAATGGGATGAGGACTGCCGCGAAAGAGGACGCCCATTCTTAGAGCGTTGTCGACGTTGCGTGCCTGTGTTTCTATTAGCCAATGTCGATGCGAATGCTGGTACACTGTCTTGGAGACTGACATCAACCTCGGACAAGACGGTCACGATGACCATGTCCAGGTCCGAGTTCCTCCATCCTACAATGACGCCTGCTTTGTCGGAACGGGCAAGGTCGGTAGGCCAGAAGATGCGCATCAAGCCATTGGGGGCGATCATGAAGGTCTAGAAGGAGCCTCGTCGTTTCAATTGTTCGCGCGCCGAGAGACCTAGAGCTGGACGAGGATGCTTCTTTATGTCAGGAGGGGTTCCTGCCGACGAGACGATTGCACTGACTATATCGCTCTCTCGGGCAGCTATGCGCTCGATAGGGATGATCAGGACGACAAAGAAGATGCTAAGGGCCAGGAAGGCCTTCAACGAGCGAGTCTGCAATACTGTCAGTCATGCACCGCACAGGAGTAGAGGCATGGGGAAGGCGCACGATAACACCTTTGTCCCAGGCAAAGATGGCCAGTTCATACAGGCGGGTGACGAGATCCCAGCGAGCGGTGATGTACCCAGCTACGAAGATGCCAAGCGTGAGGACGGAGAATGGGTGCATGAATTGCCTCGCTCATGACCAGAGTCGATGTCTATGTCGCGGATGATGCGCGCCCTCTTGGCAGCGAGCAGCGAGTTGTCCGAGTATCGACGGGCCTTGGGGGAAGGGGTGCAAGGCAGATGGAGCGACGGATGTCAGCAGTGGAGCATGACGATGAAGGAGCCAGAGTTCAGAGAGGCTTGGAAATTGCCTTTCTCCTGGTCAGTGTCCAGCCGCGCAATCGTCGCCCTCGGTGCTCTCCAACATGCTCCTGCCTCCCCAGATGCCAACTCCAGAACTGACCCTGACTTGGTCTGTGCCCCCATGCAAACCTCCATCCAAAAGCGGAAGCAGCGAACCGCGACAAAATCCCTGGTCTTCCCTTTCTTGATCAGCTCACTTATCGCCGACATACGATAGTGATACTCACATGCTTTGAGCCTGGTCGCGTAGAGGTCGTGTTTGCCGTTCACTGTTCGGCTTGTCGGAATCCCTTCCCTCGCTTTGCCAATCTCACCCTGGTTATGCTTGATATTATGCAGCAAGCCTTATAATCTTCCGACATCAACCTTCAATTGCCGACTTTGACCGCTCTGTATGATCAATGTTCGGACGCGTCCAGCACGGTAATGCCCAAGGTGGTGGCGGAGGCGGTAGAGTCTGCTCTTTCTACCAACAGGGTCGTTGCAAGTTCGGAGGTAAGCTCAATGATTATTCTTCTCTGTCTTTGCTCCATGTGCTGATTCTTCCATCCAGATAACTGCAAATTCGATCATCCTGGCGCCAACAAACCTCAGGACGGTGGAAACCGATTTCAGGCACTCGGAAATCAGGATAACACCTTTGGTCAAGGAAATCGAAACAACCAGCGACCGCCTGCTCCTGGTAGAGGGCAGCACTACACTAGCCAAAACTCGTAAGTACAATACGTCTTGTTCTGACCACTGAATTGCACCACTGCTCAACAGTCAGATACTGACCGCTTTCCAGTTATGGAGTGACGAGAGATGGCATAGAAGGAGACCTTCGGAATGAGAAGCCACAATGGCCATTCTCTGCTTATGGTCCCGGTAGAGATGCTCCGATACAACTGTTCGGGGGTTTCCCAATAGAGCAGAGTCCGGAGGAGATGCGTGTACTCTACTATCAAGCTGTCGCAAGCGGTAACCCAGAGCCTGCTGTAAGTAATGCAAACCTTGACACGTCCGCTCACAATAATCTGACTACCTATACAGATGCAAGCCCAACAGGAGCTTATCGCCCAGGCGACTCAGCAAGTAGAACGAGTCCTCAGTGATCTAGACGGGGCAGTCAAATATGTCCTGGATGGAGAGAATCAACATCCAAACCGTACGGACGGATGCCAGGCTGCAGTTGGAAACGTCTTCCACAAAGGTCGAAAATTAAACACGAAGTTTTCATCCAACGCTACAGCGCAAGCAATCAACCAGCCAGTTCAGAATGGCGCCTTTGGCCAACCTTCTACAATGGGCAGCGCCGGAGCATTTGGCCAACCATCTAGTCTTGGAGGCGGAGGCGGTTTCGGTCAGGCGTCTAATCTTGGGCAGAACCCGAGTCCATTTGGACAGTCGGCAAGCCCAGCGCCAACTGCAAGAGCTTTCGGCTCTCCATCAGCTCTCGGCCAGAACCCTTCCTTTGGACAACCTGCTCCAGGATTTGGGCAGCCATCGACGCTTGGTTCAAGAGGCGCGTTCGGACAGCCTGCTGGAGGAGCTCAAACGAGTCCATTCGCCCAGACGCCGCAGGCCAACCAAGCGCAATCATCGCCTTTCGCACAAGCCCCACAGCAAGGAGGAGGGACATTTGGCCAAACTTCAGCATTCGGCCAAACGTCAACCTTCGGCCAGCAACCAAATAGTACCTTTGGACAGTCCTCTGGCTTTAATCAGCAACCTCAGCCAGCATTCGGTCAGCCCTCAGCACCCGCTCAAAGCACAGCGTTCGGTCAACCAGCAGCACCTATTCAGCAGACACCAGCGTTTGGAAAGCCATCAACGCCTGCATTTGGCCAACCATCAGCACCCACGCAGCAAAATGGCGTATTTGGTCAGCCCTCAGCTCCACCACCGCAGCAAACTGGGTTTGGCAAGCCTTCGCCGTTTGCCCAAGCACAAGAAAATCAGCAGCAGTCACCATTCGCAAAAGCTGCAGCTAAATCAACTGCATTTGGACAGCCATCACAGCCCGTGAACAATCAAACGTTCGGTGGTGGCTTTGGAATAGCTGCCGCACCACCACAGCAACCACAGCAGCAACGGCAACAAGAGCCGCCACAGTCATTCGCGGAGCCCATGCCTCAGGGCGACTGGATCACTCGCCAACCAAATGGAACGCTCAAAAGCTTCAAAGGTGCACCTGTGAAGTATCTAGCCACGAAAGAGACAGTGTCAACTCAGGAGCCGCATTACAGAAAGGCCAATGGACAGATGGAAAGGATCTGGCATCCAGAAGGCAACCCAGCGCCTAGGGCAGAAATAGAAGCACCAGCAGAAGCCTACACGGCCGAGCATGAAGCAGCGTACAAGTTCGTGGCAGAGCAAGGTATATTCAAGGACGGGATTATGCCAGAATTACCGCCCAAGTGCGACTGGATCAGGTGGGACATATAAGTTATCTAGTATGTAGTTTTAGACAGGGCAAGTAATTGCTGACGCGGAAATATTTCCGCGAGAAGACGATATTCTCCTGTGCAAAAGTCGTTGGTCGATGAACGCGCGGAGGCAAGCGCCATGGCTGATTTTGGTTGTTTTAATAGCTAGTTTACTTTGCTACACCACCACCACATCGAATTAGCTCATTGTAATCATCAATATGTCGAGTTCTGCTGCTACGCATGCCTTACTAAACGTACTAGCTCATTCTAACACCTCTAAGGTGGTTAATATAGCTACGCCGGCTACGCTAGCGTATAACGCTAATTCTAACCTTACATCCACCCACTCTTCTAACTACACCACACTAAAGAAATCACGCGGTATAAGGCGCGTACATTAGGAAGAGGAGAACGAAGATTAACCCTCCTAAAGGCTACGTCGATCGACGCGTAGTGTGGCCCTAAAACGTCTTAGGGAGCCTCTTAAAGCCGAATCTTCGACTACTACGTAGGCATACAAGAAACGCAGATCCTCTATCTAATAACTATAACCACTTCTAGAAAGGGTATCCGCTAGGGGGAAACCACCTTTAGATGCGATAAACACGTTAGGAAAAGCCCCGAGAAAAAATAATAAGAGCGTGGTTAAGAAATAGACACCGGCGCGTTTAAAGCCACCTACGAAGCCGTCCGTACTAAAATCTAGCATCTAGCCTCACCCCCCCTCTAAGTTAATAACCACTATATTAAAAGCTACTAAATTAAAGAGTAAGCGATATAAAGGTAAGGAGAAGGCTATAGGAAAGCAACCTATATAAAAATCTGTTATTAAATAGGTCACATTAGCGCCGCTAGAGGCGATTAAGTTTAAGCTTCGTTTTACGATAAGATAGATGCTTAAAACTCTATCTAATAACGATACCCGTATCTTCGACACCTTTACTAACTAGCTAGACATTATAAAACTGTTAGATAAGCCTATTAAGCAGTTCTATAATTATAATAGTGTCGATAACCCTTAGCCTTACAAAATCCGAGCTATTCTAACATCGACTCGAGCCTCTCGTATAAAGGAAGTTAACTTAATTACACTCGAGCATAGTAGAGTAGAGCTATAGTAGCAAGTTCTCGACCTTATTTACCTTAACTATGCTAATAGCTATAAAGATAACTCTATAGTTATCGACTTAGACTAGACTATTATAGGTAGAGAGCTACCTCCACCTAAGGCTTCTTAAGATTAAGAGACATTACTCGGTCCTTCTTCTTAGCGAGGCAAGCGTATATAAAAGTCTCTAATTTAGTCCGCCGAGTATTAAGAGAATAGAGGCGTCTTTTAGAACGAGATTAGATCCTTCTAGGTATATAATAGACCTACGCATTATAAGGTTAAGGCTCGTAACGGTATTACTTACTAGATCTATAAGGGTCGCTACTATAAGATTATGTATAGCATAGCTGCTAAATGGCGCGAGGTAGTTAATGCCGAAGGAGGTAGTGTACGCCATCCCCTAAGGTCTATCCGAGTGCTTATTAAGCGTAAAGATGAGCTTAATAAGTAGAGAGAGGAGCGTAAATAAGCAGCGAAGTTAAAGGTTAAGAATAGACTAACCTAGGCCTTACTATCGGTCTCTTAAGTCTTCTACGTTAGCTCGTAACTACCACCCCCTTCTACACTAAGGGAAGAAGCATAAGCACCTCGCTAGAAGTCTAATAGTCCTATACCACTAGAGCTTAATAATGGCGAAGGCTAGGTAGCCTTTTAGGACTCTATTAAGACCGCCGTTTAGAGTAGTCGCCTAGAGGCATAGCAGGTAGGCCTTAACCGAGCGATAGTAGCACTTAATGCTAATTTCTAGACCCTATCTATATTATTTAAGGCCACTAACACTACTCTAAAGGAGGTTATGCCCTAAACTAGTCTACGGGTGCTAATTTATAAGCATCTCTCGAAGTTTATCTTAAGTTACTAAGAAGCAC
>JALPCE010000386.1:0-19458 GCA_026538705.1 Aureobasidium sp. GC_Fusr_1 | reverse complement strand
AGTCTATGGGTAGATGGGATCTTTACCCTCGTGGAAATCTATGTTGCAGAACTCGTTCGTTAGGTTTTCTTGCGATACTCGTTGCTTTCAAATTACCCTGCAACAACGCACGAAGAGTTCTTATACGACACCGAGGAAAGAAGAGAAATGAAGATCACATGATTCTAATATTACCGCTTTGCTCTGCCTTGTGCTTGTCTTGGTGCAAGCTCAATCAACACTACCATCTCTCTCCCTATCTCTCCTCCCACTGACCCCCGATACCCTACTCAATCTACTACTTCTCCCCTCTTGCTCTCCCTCCTCCCACTGCGAACTACCAAGACTGCCTCTCCGGTCCTTTTCCCTCTCCAGCATCCCCCTCAAGTCTTCCAATTGCGAATCTCGTTCTTCTAACCTTTGTCTCGCGCCTTTGCGATCCAAAAGCCTTCCTTCTCGTTCGGCTTTAAGTCTTCGTTCTAGTTCCTTGAGGCGATGAATCCAGCGTTGTTCAGAGGGTTGTAAAGGCGGTGTCGCAATGACGATACTAGGGTTTCTTGCCGCTGCACCTACTGCAGGTGCTGCACTTGCCGCTTGCAGCACTTCTATTGCCGACGAAGAATGATGTCTAAGCAACGAATTTGCCATGCTGGCTCTTGGCGTCAATTGGTTACTTGTGTCCTTTTTTACCTCTGCTTCTTTGCTCTTGTTCTCACTGGACTTGAGGAAGCGAATCTCAGCTTTGAGAATCTTAATCTCTTGCTTGAGTTTTGCGGCTTCTTCGACGCTGGATTTGGAGGTGCGATTCATGTTTTGTTGGGAGCGGAGGGATGCGGACTCTTGTGCTTGGACTTCGATTGCTGATTGGGCGTCTTTGACTGCGCGTTCCAAGAACTCCATCTTCTTGACCCGCACGTCGAGGTTCTGCTCTAGCACTTGGTAGTCTTTACGGAGGTTCTTCTCGACGCTGCGGATTTGGGCTTTGCAGTTGGACATCAAGGTCTCGATGGCTTTGATTGCAGAGAGGATATTATTGGTAAAGGGTTGCAGATTGCGGGATATGGTGTCGATAGAGGTAGGTTCGCCATTAACGCTGCTGTGGTGAGAAGCCCACTCATTGCCACAGAGGGTTGAGAGTCTTGTCCAGAGTGTGAAGAGCAGTTGATTGCGTTCAACAAGCTGGTCTCGGTACTGCTGTTCGAGCTGCATCATCTTGCGACGATCTTGGCTACGAGCAGTCTCCAGATCCAGAGCACGAGATTCATGTTGAGCCATCATGCGTGCATTGGTCGAGTTTCCGCGTTGAGACAACTCGAACTGGTGAAGTTCCTTTCGGCGAAGAGAGCGTTCCTTCTCCAGCATATCTGAGAGTCTCTTGCTCTCCAGACCACTGCTTTCGAGTAGTTGATCTCTGTTACGAAGCAAACGGTCCTTCTCTGCCAGCTGTGTCTTGACTTCATTCAGGTCATGCATGGTGTTCTCCAAGTCGTCCTGCATTCTCTGAATCTCCTGGAGCCAGCCAGAGCGTCTGTCACCAAGCACTCGTCTAAGACTGGTCTCGAGCTCATCCAGTCTGGTCTTATACTTTGTAGTTTCGGTCTCGGTTTGACGTAGAGTTTGCTTGATGCTTCTGACTTCATCCCTCGACTTTGTGTTTTCGTCGTTGAGATCATCAATCATCTTTTGCACGTCCTGCTTGGACTGGTTGTCGACTATTTCACGCTGGCGGCGTTCCTCCACAAGACTCTCTTCGAGCTCTTGCATCTTCTCCTTCTCATCTTGGATCATCTCCTGAGCGGCGTTGAGGCTGTTTTCCAAATCACCAATCTTGATCTTGTCGCCTTCTTGCTCTTCGCGGAGGAAGGAAATCTCGTTGTGCAAAGATTCCGCCTGAACGTCAAGCCGGTTGTTCTTCAGAGCAGTCTCGCGCCAGTTCTTTTCCATCTCGTCCAGTTCCGTGTTTGCATCTTCAAGCTCCTGCTCAAGCATCTCAATACGCTTCAAAGCTGATGTCCTATCATCTTCCAGCTGAACAAGACTGTCGTTGAGGTTATGTAATTCATGCTGGAGAGCCTTGAAGTCGTCTTCACGATCTTTCAGATCCGAAGCGATGCGCTCACGTCCTTGTTCCGTCTTGTCAAGACTGTCTTCCAGATCTTCGATGGCACTGACAGCTTCAATCCTAAGTCTCTCATGTTCGGCCTTGGCGTGCTCAAGTTCCAGCTCTGTCGTCTCGAGCTGTTGAATGGCCTCGTTGCGTTGATTTTGTACAGTTCTCAGATCTTCGACTGCAGCGTCCAGCTCATTCTCGGAGATCTGAACAGCTTCTTCAAGCTCTGCAATAAGCTCAGTCTGTTCGTTGAATTGCCGTTGCATGTCTTGGAAGTCCAGTCTGAGTGCGGCGTTTTGATCGCGCAGGATGCCTTCTCGCTGTTCATAACCGTCTCTTTCAGCATCACTCATAGTAGCTTGAGTCTGACCACTAGTCCGGGATGTGGATCGCTGATATTGATTTTGTCGAGACACGGAACGGTCGAAGATGCTGTCGCCTGTTATAGAGCGACCACCATCTACTCTGCGATGCAGCAGTTTCAGGTCCTCAATCTCTTGCTGGAGACGTTCTCTCTCACGGTTTCGAGATGTAAGCATTGATGTTTGGGCACCAAGATCTCGGCGTAGTTCGGCATTCTCGTGCTGAAGCTGGTCGACGAGGGTAGAACTGGAGGCCGAGACGGCGCCGCTGTGATTGTCGACATATTCTGATCCTGTAGACTGAGCGCGAAGTTGGCTCATCCTGTTGGTGTTGAGTCCTCTGCTTGCCTCTGAAGCCTTCTCGCTTCTCAGCATGATGACCTCTTCACGGAGTTTGCGAATATCTTCTTCAGCCTGTTCTCTGCGAGCAGTCTCTGTCGTGAGTAGATCCTTCCACATTTCCTAGACACATGTATCAGTCTTGTTGTCTCACGTGTCTAAGACAATACTCACGGATTCTTCTTCGACAATATCATGCTCTGAACCCCGTCTCTCATTCATGGCAGTCATGTATTCCTTCATTTTGCGCTTCTCCACCTCTTTAGCCATACTCTCGGCAGTCAGATGCGCAATTTGTATCGTCTTCCTGTCGAGCTCTTCGCTCAGTGTGAGGATCTCATACTCGAGCTCTTCATGACCATTGCCAGCCGCTTCTTGAGCGACTTTGCGTGCTTCTGCCAGATCCAGCTCTGACTGCTTAAGCTTCTTCTCTAGATCACGGATTTTGCGCCGCAGAGATTGATTTTCTTTTCGCTCGTTGGCCAGATCGGTCTGGAACTGGACATTCTTGTTAATCATGTCCTTAACACCTTCTTCGGAGCGATTCTGCAAGGCCTGGTCGAGGAAATGAATCTTGAGTTTGAGATCGAAATTCTCCTTGGTGAGCTTGTCAATCTTGCTGTTCTGCTCTTTGAGGGTAAGATTACCACCCGGGCGATTACCGAAGGTCAGGGCATTTGACGAGGAGGCTGGACGTTTATCTGGAGAGATAGACCGGTTCTGTTGTCGGTACTCCTTTGCGATGGTATCGGGGACTTGGATATTCTGCACGTGTCTGGTGATTATGGTGTCGGTAGGGGCATGAAACTCAAACATGTCTGGTGGACGAGGAGTGACAGGGTCAGAGGCGATTGATATTTTGTCCTCCTCTTCCAAGCTACCTAGAGCACGTTCTGCGCGAATGCTTGCCAGAACAGAGTTGCCGCGAATCAACGAGGGAGGGACAGGCTCGCTGTCTCTTGACATTTCCGAAACAACACTACCAAGACTGGGTAGGCGCGACAGTGGGCGGCCGTGGCCAAAGGAGTGGTCTTCTGGAATGGCGCCGCCAGTTTGCAAGGCGTAATCACCGGTCGAGTATTCAGTGTCAGCATTTGAAATAGCCGACAGGTGGCTGGGGTTCCTCTGAGAGGCGTAGCTTGGCCTTGCCTGTAGACGCGACGAGGCTGAGTGAAGGCTTCCCAAGTCGAGCAGGCTTTTGTCTGAGATGGGCAAGGGGACGTCCTCTGGCTTTGTCGAGGCTGATGTGGTGGACAAGAAGGAATGTTCGGGCTCTTGCGACGGAGCCCCTTGCGCGGCCTCTGTCGATGGTTGGGCGGCTTCTTTGGAGGAGGAAGAAAAGATGCGACGCTCGGAAGAAGACGAGGGTTGTGTCATGTTCCAGGACAGTGTTCGTTGATCAGCATCCTTGGAGGCGTTGGAGCGCAAGGTGAGTCTGGTAAAGGCAGTCGACAGGTCGTGGTCGTTTTCTGACGGGCGTCGCACGGGATCGGCGCGCATTGAGGAACGTTCGGCGGCGGCAGCGGCAGGGGATGAAGGCTGGACGGCAGGAGCGGATGTGACGGACGCGACGGCCTCTTCCTCCTCCTCCTCGTCTTCGTCCTCAGGGTTGTCTTCAGCGATGTCATGTTCTGTTTGCTCTTGAATAGGCGGAATGTCGCTGTCTTGTTGATGTTTGATGTTGAGGTAGGTATCGTCGGCGCCAGTTCTTTCATGCGGAACGCGGGTGGACAGCAGGTCGGGCATGAAGCTGGACTCGACGTCCATAAGCTTCCTCCTCATCTCGCGCTCATCGTAGGCATCACTGTGGGGGTTGGTGAGGTGCAGTAGGCTGTCGTTGGACATGGGTAATGGTGGCAGGTCCGAGTCGTCCTGATCGTACAGGTCGTCATGCTGAGGGGAGGGTGCATCGTGGTCGTCTTCGTAATCGTTGTCCGAGTAGTCGTCGTCTTCGGCATGGTATGTGGAGAGTTGGTCGGTGGATTGTTTACTTGTTTGTTGATGGACTCGGCGGGTGGTAGAGAGGTCGGAAAGGTCTGAATTGTCTGCAGCGTGGTTGGCGCGTGAGGCCAGCGCGGCGGGCGAACTCATCTCCTAGTCAATCCGGTTGGCGAAAGAGAGGAAGGCGTCGCTGCCAGATCGCAGATAGCTCAGACTTGCCCATGGATGGAGCATCAACTTGGATGAAACGTCCGTCAAGCAACAAGCAAGAGGCTGGGGGCTAGCTTGGAAGCTTGCCGATGCTGCGCTCGCTGCAAACAATCCTCTGGTCGTGATTATTTCCACCACTCTGCTTTTTGTAGATTGTTAATACTATCACAGGTAGACTCAGGGAGTTTCGGCTTAAGGTATACGTCTTGATTGTGCTGATACACGCGAGTTGATGGTTGATGATCAGAAAAATTGTCTTGTTTACACCTGCCTCTTGCGACGCCTGCACTTGCCGAATCCGGATCTCCGAGTCCAAACCAACAGCTCCACAAACTCTCCACCACAGATCTGCAGGGTCAACTCTCTGACAACCTCCATCAGAATACACTATACTTTCAAGAAACGGCTATCATCAAGACAAGCCATGGCGCTTCGTGTCGCTTCAAGAGAGCCTTTGCGTCTGAGTGATTTGATACATTGACATACGCCCAACCACACTTTCGAAAACTGAATGCCATCTACTGAAAAGTGTCTGAAGCTTCCAAGTACGTTGTATTGACTAACGCTGAAGCTACAAGAAGATGCCCCCAAGTCTTTTCACCTAAACCTTTTGCAGCAGATTGCGCATGCTAAAGAGGCTTCTCTCGAACATCTGACGTTCAGCGTCCTTCTGCCTTTTCAACTCTTGCTCCCTCCCTCTTCTTCAATTCCTCAATCTCGCATCTGGCCTCCTTGAACCGGTTACGAAGCTCATTCTCTTCTTGTTTGGCCTCGCTCGACTTGGTCAACACGTCGCGAATCTTGCTCTCCAGCTTGTTTTGCTCTTCCTTCGCTTCGATCATCTCCTTCTGTCTCTCCTGCTCCCTTTCCTGCTCTCTTTCATTCAACTCCTCAATCTCGTATTTGGCCTCCCAGAATCGGTTGCGAAGCTCGTTTTGCGCTTGCTTGGCCTCACTCGACTTGACCAACACGTCGCGAATTCTGCTCTCCAGCTCGCGACGCTCTTCCTTCTCTTTGCTCATCTCCTGCTCGCGGCTAGTTTCGAAATCCTGCAGGCGCTGTTCGAGACGCTGAATCTCTGCCTTTGCTTTGCAGTTCTCAATCAAGAGCTCATCCTTTTCCTCGATCAAATCCTCCATTGCTTCGTGCGCCTCGTCAACCTCGGTTTGACTGTTACACAAGCACCGGCAAGCCGCGATTCGTGGGCTTTGAGGTCTTCCAGCTCTTCCGACGTAGTGTGAAGACTCCGTTCGAGGCGCTGAACCGTCTCCGTTGCCTTGTCCATCTTGTGCTCGTGGTCCATGATGAGTCCTTGCTTCTCCTGGCACATTCCGTTGAGTTCGTCGTAAAGCTGCTCGATTTTGGCTTTGGCTCCATGCACCTGGCAGGCAAGCTGAGACTTCTCATGCTCGACCTTTGCCAGCTCAACTGATGCGGTGTTAAGACTCTGTTCGAAGCGGCTGGTGTCCTCCTTTGCTTTGATTCTCTCGATCAAGAGTTTTTCTCTTTCCTCGATCAAATCTTGCATTGCCTCGTATTGCTCGTCGAGTTCAGATTCGAGATCGGACAGATATTCGGCACCCTCTCTCTTGACTTTCTCGAGCTCCTCCCTGAGTTCCGCCATCTCTTGGTAGTGTGCAGCCTCGGTGTCTTGCTTCTCCTCCTTGAAATCCTCGATGGTATCTTCAGCACTTGCCACCATCGCGGCAAGCTTGAGGATGTCGTCGTGGTACATGTTTGCCTTTTCTGACATGTCTTCCAGTCTGTCTTCTAGCAATCGGCAGTCCGCACGTTCTTTGCTCATGTCTTGGTTGTAGCGAGCCTTGGCGTCCTCGAGCATCTTCTCGAAATTGGCCTTCATGGTGTTGGCTTTCTTGATTTCGGCAGATAGCGTCACTGCGGCAGATCCGCAGAGCTCGGCGTTTGTGGCGGCATCCTGGCAGCGTTTCTGTTCGCTCGCGTTCAAGATTCTGACGAGCTTGCTGTATTCTTGGGAGTGCTTGTTTTTGGCCTCGTTGAGGTTTTCGAGGTGCTTGCGTTGCAACTCGTCCAGCTCCTCACGATGTGCTTGTTCGGTGGCGCACTCGAGACTCCAGGCTTCTTCTCTGCAAGCCTGGTGTTGTGTCTCGGCTTTCAAGATGTCCTGTTCGGCTTTGTTGGCGCGGTCGTAGTGTCTGAAGGCGATGTTTTTTAAATTGTCGCGCTGGTCCACAAATGTTTGAAGGGCGGCGGCCATGTCATCGTCGGCTTCTTGTCTGTGGGTCTCGAGCAGCTGTTGGTTTGCTTTGGCAATGCGCTCGCGTTCTTGTTGATGCTGACGCTTGACTTCGATCAGCTCCTCGGAATGCCATCTTTCGAGATCGCGTTCGGTTTCCCAGGCTTGTTGTTGGGAGGCTTTGAGTTGCTCTTTGATTGCTGCAATGCGAATACCTTCTTCGGTCCAGTCATCTTCTTCGTCGGTATCGTCGTCGACGGGTTGGCAGGAGTGTTGTTGCAGTTGTTCATCAGGAGTGTTGTTGCAGAGAGTCTCTTCGTCGTTATCATCGACATCGTTGGCGTCTTCCTCGTCGGTGCAGCCGCAGAGGTCTTCTTTCTCGCTGTCGATGACGTCGTTGGCGCTTTCATCGTGGCTGGCGATATCGTGGTCGTCGACATCATTGGTGTTGTCATCAATATCGGTCTTCTCCTCGGTAAAATCATCGACAGCAGTATAGTCGATTTCACCAGCGTCTTCTGCCTTGCTGAAAAGAAGTTGGTTCTCGTAGACCTCGACAGCCTGGCTGTCGCCGACAACAGACCAAGTATCGTCTTCGATTGAGCTGATCTCGCTCTGGATGATACTGTTGGTCTGCGAATCATCCTCGTTGTTGTTGCTGTTGGCTGTGTTGTCATCCCACTCGATGATGAGACCGGGCATATTGACGTTCAAAGCCTTGCCTTTGCTGACAGACATGGTGGCTTCGCCAGTGTGCTTGTCGTGTTCTTTGCGAGTGGGCTCGCAGGTCCGAGTACCCTCGCTTGGTCCCTCGGCGAAGGCCCGGAGGAAAGCTATGTAGTTGTAAGTAGCTTCGGCAGCCACAGTGTTTTCGACAACGGCGATGGGAGCCATGATTTGTTGTTGATTGTAAGGGTAGGATAAAACGCAAAAAGTGTTTGTATGAAGATAAAGGCAAGATAACAGTAGTTATCCAGTCGTTCGTGCTGACCTTTTTCTGACGGTGGAAAAAAAAAAGGGGGGTTGGTAAGAAGATGTGAAGAGACGAGGAGGAAAAGAAAACATTCGTTCAATCTATATATCTTCTCTTTTGCGAAAAAGAGTCATATTCTATGCATTACGAAACTAACTCATTCTTGCTGGGGGCAATGAGTGGTTGCGAAGTAAGGGAAGCAGAGGGAATAGAGAGGAATAGAGTGTGGTGGCCATGTGGTTGGCACGTGGGTGCTAAAACTGGCCAAGGATATAGTAGAACAGACCGCGATGTTTCTGGAAAACCGGATGGTGGTCAGATGCAGAGCTGTCTCCACAAACACTTGCTCTAGCGAAGGGATTGAGTATTTTCAAGGTCGGCCATGGTCAAACAGACTCTCTACACAGCCAGGCAGACAAGGCAAAGAAAAAAAGCAAAAAGAAAAGAAAACGTAGATGCAAACGCAGATGCATGATTGCATACGACAACACTTCCTTCTCATCGATGCGGCAAAATAGAGAGATGAAATGTCTGCCTAAACGCTGCTGGGATGGTTGAAGGTGCCAAAAACCCTGCAGCATGTCGAAATTGATGGGACTGTTGATTGCTGCCTACCAAAACCTATCACATTATCAATACTTCGAGACATTTTTTTTTCCTTCGCATCGACCAAGATACTGAGTGACTAACAGTCATCAGACAGCACCTAAGGCGAGGTTCGTGAACGAGAGAGGCAGCTTCAAACAAAGCACATATCACAAGGTTATAAAGTTTTTGTTTTTCTTTTCCAGACCAAAAAGTTGTTTGGGAGGCAAGTGATATCCCATTTTCGACCACTCCACTGCTATATCCCCATCACAAGCCATAGGTGATAAATGGAAAGAAGTCATCCAAGAGACATAGGAAAATCTGGTTTCGTGATCAAAGAAAGACAAGGCCGTCAAGATTAGTGAGGATTCGCTATCGGAATCGATGTAGATGGTTACGTGGAAATGGCAGTGATGGTGAGAGACATTCCCAGGATGAAGCAAAGGAAATGAAAAGTGTTGTCACCATCTGAGATGTTACCCGAGACATCCGAGTCGAATGACACATTGCAAGATGATCCGCCTTGAGCAAAGTCAGGCTTACAAGTCAATGATGTCGGGTCCGTCTCTGTGGTTGAGATGTCTCTTGTGAATTGTGAGGAGGAAGGTAAGTGGTGACTATGCTAAATCACTAGTCGGAAGAAATGGCGCGACCATAGCTTGATCAGGGTTGAGCCTCTATGAATCTCTTGAGTCTTCTAACATCCTTCTCAATGTTCATTTCACGCGCACTATCGATATCCGCTTGAGCTTTGTGAAGAGAGAACAGATTTGCTGGGGTCTTAGGTGCTGGCGAGTCATTGAGGAAATGGTCAGAAGAGTATGGTGGACGATTTTCTGGTCCTGAAGATGTCATTCCTTCTCTTGTTCTGTGCTCCAAGACCTCCATCCAGTTTCTGTGTAGTGCCAGATTGTTGCTGCTTCGGAGGAATCGTTCAAATAGATCTGATGGGACGTTGCGAGACTTCTCTCTAGCTTCGGACTTTTTGGCTCCGCGTGTGATTGGCTTGTGGGCCTTGAGATCATGCGCAGTCTGAGACTGTCTGCGAGCTGGAGTTGGTCTCACGTTGATCGATGCTTCGGATGGGTCTCGTACAGCGTCAGTTTCATTGTCCAACCCACCTTTAGCCTCATGATCTGTCTCGTTGTCTGCCGCATCGTCTGCAACATCATCTTCCACATCGTCTTTCGCATCATCAGAAAATTCGCCCTGGTGGCTTGGATCAAAATCAGTCAAACACGCATCAGCTTTCTTTCCAGGATCCTGATGCTTTGCAATCTCCTTGTTGGTCTTCTTGTCTTCGTTGGACCCGAGGCCTCGAAGCAATTCTCGAAAAAGTGGCCAGCGACTCCAATCTGCGTACCATTTACGACCGGTAGCTTCCGGTGTACGAACAAAGTTGTGCTCGGCTCTCAGACGTCGTGAGACCAGAATGCGACGAAGTCTCGGACCCTGACTCTCGAGAAATGCCTGCATAATGATCCGAGTACAGGCCTGGGTTTATCCAGGGCTCCACACACGTACTCCTCTCTGATCATCAAAGCCGGGGTATTTTTTGACACCAGGTTCTGTCATGATCGGCTTGGCGGCTTTTGGGTAGTCAGGCTCACTGTCATCTCCGTCGTCATTGTAACCTTTGTGGTGGACTGGCTGGTCGCGTCTGACCCTTTCCTGGGGCCTTTCCTAGAACCAACCCTTGTTTGCATAGGGAGTAGGTAGTGCCGAGGGTGATTTGGCTGGTATGTCATGCTTGACGGGGTTGTGGTCGACAAGTTTGTCTCGACTAATATCAACCGCTTTGTAGATGAGGGAAAGCTCCACATCTGCATCAAAGTGCTTCAGCAGAATCAGAGTACAATCAAAGTATGCTTTCGAGATGATGCACTTGCTAACGTCGCCAATATCATATTTTCTAGCCAAGCGAGGGAACAGCTTATGCACTGCCGCAAGAGATGGGAGTGAGCATCTTCAAATTTTTCAAATGGTGGATCAGACGAAGCTCGGTGATGATTGGCCCAAACAAGTAGTTCCTCTTGATCTTTGACATCATCTGGCCAGATCTTACGCAAGATATGTTCGCGATTGAGGCATATTTTGATGGAGTGCGTGGAGAATCCTCGCTCGAACTCGCCTGAAGGGTCCCAGACTCCAAAAACTTTCAAGGCTCGAGCGGCTTGATTGCCTGCCTCAGCACCGCCCATACAGAGTGCAAGATCGATGAAGTGCGCAGCTGACAATTTGGTCTTGTCACTGCGATGGATTGAGATAGAACCAGTCACTGCCCAATTGTGGCGTGTGATTCTACCATCATTGGCGGCATTAGCGATCTCGCCGAAGTTTCCAGTAATTGCTGAGTCGCCTGACAAAGCTTTTTGAAGGAAGACGAGCACGGAATCTTGGTCAAGCTCATGCACGATTGTTTGGACCAGTGATACCCACATAGCTTTGTGGTCGTCGTTGATATCTCCAGAGGCCATGAATCACTTGAGAGTCTTGAGATCACATATCTCCTCAGTGATACCCTGTGACCTGGCAGGCCAGTCGGTTAGCAATGTACCTACAGCTCTATCTCCGCCAGGGGCGGGGGCATTCTCCACCGAAGCAATTTCCTGGCCATAATCGGATACTTTCTCGACTAAAGCCAAATCTTGTGAGATGCTAGTCGTGGGTGAGCTTTCTGTATCGTGGTTGGACAGATCGTGGTGATCAAAGTCTTCTTCCATTCGATCAGAATGTGTAGCCGAGCGCGGGCTAAGATTGCATTCGGGCTCATCGACCGAAACATTTCCAGTTGGAGGCTCGCCGTCAACAGCTGCATTGTGCCCGTGAATCGAATGATTGTCGCCAGTGCCAGGAAGCATCGGAACTTGAGGCGAGCGGTCAGAACGCCTACGCTTGCCAGGCTTCTCCGGCGTTACTTGAGATGATCGATATGAACGTTTACCATTCATCCTGTTCCGTTAAGATCAGTATTAGTCAAGCAGGCTCTGTTCCGACAATACGTTACACTTACTTGACTTTTCACAGTCTTCGAATTGGAGTTGAGGATATGAAGTTCTGTCGACAGCTGGCGGACTGCATTAAACCAATCTGATCTAGATGTTAGAATCTTCCTGATTGACTTTCCTGCAAGCAAGATCGCTGTCGAAATCATCAATGGTCATCCTGGATATTTTTTCATCGGATGTCGTATAGCAAGCGAGATTGATGGTACAGACAACAAACAGAGGCATATGGAAGGCGCTAATGACTGTCACTCCACTTTCAAAAATCTGCCAAAGAGTCGACTTCGGAGAATGCCAGATCATCCACGACCTTTGATCCGAATCGACATTGATGGAAGCTCCAAGCAAACCGAAAGGCGATTGAAGTTTGCTCTTCACGCACTGAAAGAAGCAAGACAAGGAAGGAGGCAAACCCTCGAAATGGCATGAATAGAAGTGGGTGAAGGTTTGCAACATAATCCAAGGGAGTCAAACAGGTATGCGCATTGTTGATCGAGATCAAGTGGGAAAGAGATGATGGAAGAAAAGCGAGCGGGAAGGCAGAAGCCGAGCGGGTTGCACTTTCTCCAAGCTTCCTGCCAACAAAAGCAGGCACGAGGAAGTAAACTCCATAGTAATGCAAGAACGTTCTTGCCTCTCCTAGGCAAGCAGTTAAAGTTTGTGGTCGAAGAGGAAAGGAAGTTACAATGCTCGAATGGCTAGTTGGATAGACGTGTCTTACGTATTCTAAAGAGCGCTTGCCAGAAAAGTTTTTGCGTTGGGTGGCGTCAACACGGGAGCGATTCTGTAAGGACGCAGTATCATTATAATCATTACTTCGTAGTCCATAAAAGTCATTGGCTGCTGCTTGCCGTCCATCCCGAAGAGCAATTCAGTCGTCGGGATACTCGTCCCTGATGTTGCTGACGAAGACCTTGTTCTCTTGGTCCCAGCGTTTGAAGTAGCGACCAGCAAGTTTCAGTAGGTTGGCGGATGGCTCTTCTGCGAGTACCATGATATTCTCCTCGGCAACGTAGCGTAGAGATTCGTCCTCGCATCTGTGATATATATCAGCATTTATCTCAGCGGTGTGGCTTCTTCAACAGCTCACATTATGTGGTAGAAGCTTTGTTCGCGACCTCGAGGAAGATCTTCCACTCGCATGCTCTGAATCCAGAACTCGCCAGCCTGGCAGCTAGGATCCCACCCAATGATTGCACCCACGTAACCATAACGGACGTGTCTGAAGATCTGCCCGACCTTGTACTTGACCAAATGTGTACGCTCGTCACGAGGAGTGATGGGATTCGCATTGGAGTCTGCGATTCGAATCTGTTGCAAAATTTGCGACAGTCTGGCCTTCGCTTCCTCTCCATCTATTAGAGGCAGGACATAACGCTCGAAGAGTACAGCATCGTCGAGCCAGAGTCCATCCTGAACATAGCCCTCAAACCAGTTTACTATCTGCTTGAGCCAATGTTGATGGCGTACGAACAGCTCTGCACTCTTTGTAGCGTCGACCTGGCTCATGGAGATAAGACTCCAAAGTGCGCAGAACGCGATATTGGGAGTCTCCCAACCTGGTGATGGTCTGTGGAATTGCATGGATCCGATAATGTTAACACCAGTTCTCAGCACCAAAGCTCGGGTGTGAGCTCGTGTCAAGCATGAGTACTGACTTTCCGGGGTGTTGTAGTGCGGCATTTGATCGAGCATGTCTCTCATTGCTTGCTCTGTGATGATCTCGTCGTGGTCGGATGGGTTCATCCAAACGACGCCCTCGGGGAGTTTGTGTGAGGCACGTGTATCTTTGATTGACGGGCCATATGGCGATTCAATGACTGCATGGATCTTTCCTGGGAAATTGCAAGGCCAGGCTTTGAGTCCAAGTCGCATGGCCACGCAGCAGAAGATGACGACAGACTGCATAGGAATAGAAGACTTGTCGGTAGGATGTGTCAAAACATGGGTGAGAAATCGGTACCGCATCAGGCTGAAAGTGTCCGGTGAGCAGCCCACGAGGTTGTGCTCTCTCAGGTACTTGGAGATGGCAACTGCCTTCTCGGTATGGTTCCTCTCGCGCCATTCGGGATTCGAGGACTCGATAGCATGAGCAATGTCATCCAACTCTTTCTTCAGGATAGACAGCTCAAAGTCGCTGCTGCTGCCTTGGATGAACAGGTCGAAAGCGCCCAAGGCTTCTTCAAGTGGTGGGTAGTCCTGCCACTGCATCTTGTCCCATATCTGCACGGCTTTGAAGCGATGTAGCAGCTCAAGAACAACGCCACTCCAGTATCTGCGGGCGAGGACATCCTCAGCGTCGTCAGGCGTGCCAAGCTGTCTCACCAGCATGTCTTTGGCATCGTATGAGTAGTGTTCGACAATCTCGTGCATGCGCGCCATCCGATTCTGCTGAGTACTCAGGAGGTCGTTGAAGATAGCGAGGACCTCCTTGTCCTGGGTGACCTTGTCGGCGTATGCGCGCTTCCACTCTGTTTGCGAATGAGGGTTATAATCTGGGACAGGTCTGCCATCTTGCTCCTCCCAGTAGTTCCAGCCTTCGCGGCACCAGTGTCGCCATAGTGAGGTAGTGTTCGAGATCTTGTATAGGCGTTTCGAGCTTTGTCCAAAGTGGGTGGCCGACGAAGCGTTCAGGTGGACGAAGATGTTGTGGATAAGTTCGTCCGGCAGATCAAGTAACGAAGCGGTGGCCATATTGAAGAGCCGGGTGTGATAGCTCAGTGAGGATGAACGGCGATAGCATCGAGGGAACGAAAGAGGGCGCTGTGATTGTTGGACGGCAACTCGCCTTCGTGCTCAGTCGTGACGCGATAAACTTACCGTTAGCCTTTCTGCCAGACACAAGACCGATGACGACCCTTGCGGAGCGGTAGATTCTCGGTTTGCCATGTAACTTGATTACAACACATTCGCATCATTTTGGCAGCCTCACAGAATGTTCCCAACCAACATCATATCAAATCCGGCAGTTCGCTTGCGCACCCGCTGAGCTGAACAATCTCCCAAAACCACGGCAAGGGCACGATATCCGCAACTTTCCTTGTTCCAGTCTTTCGATGAGTGGATCTACGATTTGCATACTGCAAGGACAAGCACGTATGGCCACAGTCAGCTGTGAACTGGGCATCCCGTCCGCTCTGCCACACATAAGCAGTTGAACGGCAGATTAGTACTACGGTCGGTGACGACGTGGGAATCCCTGCTGCTGTACGTTTTGCAGTCTATCGCATATGTTTTTTGCATCTCTATCGTTGTTATGTTGTAGAATATCTATTCTCGCTGCTCGGGGCAAGCATGTTCTGAATCGTCCCTGCGGCTCACAAGAGTTCAACCGTATCCGGCCGTTCGGCTCGCCAGGTTTGGCTAAAGGCTCTCCAGTCATGTCTTGGCTTGCAGATTCATGGAGAAGTATTGTAGCCAGTCGGTGGGCACCAATCTGAAACCCCATGCGCTTCTGATGACTTGATAGGACAGGAATATACACCAGCCGAAGTCTATTGTTGCCACATGCCGTCTACAAGCATCTCATAATATCGTCTCCCCCTCGTGAGCATGGAGAAGAGTCATGAGGAATGCTTTGGGAACACATTCTCCTTTTACACTTTCCGCTGCTCGCTGAACGTTCCCGTGCCTCACGGCTGGTCAGGAGTGCAGGAACTCGACGTCAGTCTGGTCTTCTTGCCGCGCTGAAGAAGAAACTGTCGGTGTTTAGCGTCGCATCTGGATTCTGGATCAACGAATTCTAGGCCCAACGAACCTATCTTTCTCCCTATTTGTGTACAAGCAACTTCGTCTTTACTCTCAAACCACATGAGGTCGACGTCTTTTTCACATCACGGTCCTCTAGTTCCTTCTCCGCAACACGCCTGCCCCGGATGGATATCCTTGTTTACGACCACGGTCTCCCCGACCTCGATCTTCCCAAGAACAACGACAAGGATGCGCTTAGGCAACTCAACGACATTCAAATCGACTCACCGCAGCAATGTTCGAGCGACTTTTATTACTCGGCGCCCGTGCCAGTCACGATACCAGCCTCTTTGATGCCCGTCCCTAGTGTTTTGCTGGAGAACCCGATGAACTTGATCTATATCCACTATTTCGTCAATTATACAGCCAACGTCCTGGTAACTCACCAGTGTCCATCGAATCCTTTTTCGACAATTTTGCCGCAGCTCGCCATGCAGGACGACAACCTGTTGCGACTTTTGTTGGCCTACGCAGCCTGTCACAGAGCCCGACTTTTGCGCCATGCCGAGCCCAAGAACCGTATCGCGACATGGGTTACGCCTGTGTTTCCTTCTTTGCGCCAGGCCCTCTCAGGTAACGAGCCCATTACCGATTCGGTATTCGGATCCTGTGTCATGCTGGCCTCTCTCACACAATCATATCCTCTGGCATTCGACTTGCCGATTTCCTGGCAGGAGCATCTGAGCTTGGCGCGGCGTCTGTACAGTCTCCGACTCGGTCAGGAAGGTCTACAAAAAACCAATGCAACCATCTTTTTCGGTAGGTGGTTTGCTTATCTAGACACTTTTGGAAGTGCGAGCAGCGATACCTATCAAGGCGCCTACTACGAGTGGTCACGCGAGCTCAAATTGGCTGAACAAATACCTGAACTTCAATGTCTGGCTGGCTTCACCAACAAATCACTGGCTTTGTTATCTAGGACTGCCGAGTTGGCCAAACGCTGCGACTACGAGCGGCGCCTACTTGGACAACCTGCAATTCAGACAATAACCATGTCTCAGCAACTAAGGCTGAATTTGGAACTCTTTACTCTGGAAATCAAGCACACCCGGTACGATTGCGCCTGCTCGCAATCATCAACATCTTCTACGGAAGTCTATCGTGCCGTGAACGCTGCAATCAGCCATGCTGCGTTGATCTATTTGCACCGTCGCGTCTACATGCTTCCCTCCGAGTCCCGTCTGGTGCAGTTTTCGGTTAATGCCATCTTGGAAGCATTCAACGAACTCAAAGGATACAATGCCTTCGACACTCCAGATATCATCTTACCTCTCTTCCTTGCCGGCTGTGAAGCAAGAGATCCTGGCAAAGCTGTTGATGTGCTGCAACGCCTGCAGAGCATTGAGAATGCCGGTATGGGACAAGTGGTCCGTGTCAAGGCTTTGTTACAGGAGTGCTGGGACACCAATAGAGACTGGACTGAACTCAAGCACAATGTGCTTCTTGGCTGAACGGAATACTGGTATCTGACGAAGAAACACACGATTGCTAGAGTCTACTAGAAGTACATGCTTTCTGAGTCCTCTGACAATCGAGGACTCATATCTGGTCAGACAGAGCGAGCATTCCCAGCGTACCGCCACGACGCTGATTCCGGCACTATCTGCATCTGAATCACCTACTTTTTGGACGGGGTAAAAAATATTGGCCACGAAGATATGCGGCCTGCATAAGCTGCTGGAGGTGATGTTCAATCGCACTCTCATGCGCACATTCCGCTCAAAGACGATTAGAGACAATTGCGACCGGCCTTAATTGCAGCAACACGTTGCAGCCAACCTTTCGAGACAGGCACGACAGCGCAAAGCGAACATTCCTGCCACAACTGGCTGTGAGAGTTTCAACGCCCGACACACCTTCCAATCAGCTGCCACATCCGGTATACCAAGAAAGTGACAGAAAAATAGCTGCGGACATCATGATACGCCCATCTCACAAAGAAGTGCGTCTGCGATGCCCTCAGGGCTGGGACACCAGCAAGATTACAAACTGAACCAAGAAACAGCAACGAGGGCAATGAGAGTCACTTAGAATAAGAACACGCATAGACAGCAGATTTTCATGATACCCGCTGCATTTACCCTCCACGCCATTTTCTCAAGCGGTTTCCCGCGGCATCAGATCTTTTGTTTCTTATCTGCGGATGCGCGCATTTTTGCAGTGGTTGTTATATCAGAGACTATTAACTTATTCTATACATCTCGATCGACCGTGTTTGTTTCTTTATCCGCACCACTTCTTTCCCAACCTCTTTACCCTCAAGTCCCAAACCACAGAAATGAGACTTACATTACATCCTTTTCCATTGGCAAATTGAAACAAGCGAAAAACATATACCTAAACCTTTTTTCTAGACACATGAACTTACTCTAGTTGTTCCTCTACACTACAGTCGCGCTTAAGACAAAGCGCCGCCAACACACAATGGCAGTTGCGACAGGCTTCGGTGCAACTGTGTGTTCCTTCCTAAATCATCAGCAATGCGACAGCGCCGCTACTACACATGCATCCGATGGCATTTGACAGATTGTTCCTTCCTTCCACGCTACAGTCTTCACATGCAATGTCGTAGAGCATTCTGTCGATCGCTTCCCGTCGCATCGACGTCTGCGCCTTCTATACACAAGATAAGCCCTCTTTTGTCTACAGGGCTTCTTCACTCGCCGGCTTCCTTCATCTGCCAGTACCATTCGGACGACCTGTCGTCACATGCGCATCTGCGCTTTCAACAAGAAGGCAAGTACACAACTAGCTCGTTGTTTCGGTTGTCTGACACGCACCTTCTCTTGTTAGCCTCCTACATTATCTTGTGTCGCTTGTCTTCACAGATCGAGATTCTCATCACTTGGCTTTCTCTATTCGTCCAACACCTTCCTTGTCGTTAGCTTCACGCCGCTCCTTCAAGACTGCCCTCTTCACCAAGCATGGAGTCACCCGGCATGAGCGTTTCACAGATGCTTGCAGCCATTGAGCCTAAGCTTGCCCATATCTCAGATCCTATCCGCCAGCAGGTCATGGATGAAGTTCTGCTTTTACAACATGGCATACTGAGGGAAAGGGAGTTTCAGCGCAGAATATCAGAGGCATTCTCGAGGATCAAGAAGAACCGACGTCAGCAAAGTGCCCCGAAGAAGAAGAAAAAGCAGGGCAGCAAGTACACTACGGCGCGCAAGACATTCAACACACACACTCCAGCTACCCCAAGACGTCGAATCAACATCAACCCTCTCTCAGCTCAGAATCTCGACCCTTCGTTGACAGGTCCTGCCCATGCTCCAGTCAACAGTTAAGACGGCAGCGGCCTTCTCGGCTACCAGTCCTATCCGGGTGCTTTCTCCAGAGGCTTCAACTAGATCCCCTTTAACAGTTAAGACGGCAGCGGCCTTCTCAACTACCAGTCCTATCCGGGTGCTTTCTCCAGAGGCTTCGACCCACACCGCATGCAGCATCCTAACAACTCCACCTTCGCCGCGCACCAGTCAAACGGAAATGCTTCTTCAGTTTCCTATGGTCTGTCGTCCGCGCAACACCAAGACAACGTCAGATCTGGCCCTAGTCAACCAAGGAACAGATCAGCTCCAAACAACACAGCGCCCACCTAGGGGAACACTAGCCCTAATCCTGGACCCTCAACAAGTCAATCGCCCCCGAACAACCTAGCGCTACCTCTGGATGGATTTCAAATCCTTCCTGCTAGGAGATATCGAAACGTCGATAACATCAAAGCTTCCCTCTGGCCGCCGCAGACCGAGCTACCTAGCACACCGCCACGACGTCGAGGCCAGTGCTATCCGCGTTCATACCACCGACTCCGTAGACAGGTGTAAAGTATAAGACATTCGGCCTGCATGAGCTGCAGAAGGTGATACCAAATCGCCGATCAGCGCAGAATCGGTCCAGGAATGATCAAGCATCAGATCCATCCACCTCTGCTGCCCGCTTTGGCATCCAGAGAGAAAGTTGGATATCTTGGTCCTCATAAGAAA